>APFE031672089.1:0-16817 GCA_000404065.3 Pinus taeda | reverse complement strand
ACATGCAAAGGAAAACGAACCTTATGGCTCGAAGTTAGCTTTACCCAAAAAATAAATATTTAAAAAAAATTGAACCTTGTGGTTCAAGGTTAGCTTTAGCCGAAAAACTAAATATTTTTCTCAATGTTTCTGATTTTCCGAGATCACACTAAGGTGCAGGGAAAAGAGCATACGCATGAGAAAAAAAACTTCCTTTCTGTTCTGATTTGCCCAGATCGCACAGAGTCGCAGGGCAAAGAGCATACGCAGAAATGAAAGGTATAGATCCGGTTAAAAAAAAAACTAAATAAACCGAAACCGAAATAAGCAGAGAGAAAATAACAGTAAACTGCAAATAAAGACTGTATACCTCCAGATCTTAAAATGACGCAGATAGGGCTACCGGAAACCTTTTCGCGTGAAACGAAAGGGGTTCCTCACTGGAACAGATGCTCCGAACACAACAGAGCAGTCCTCTCGGCCCGAAAGCAGTCAGAAACAGTAGATTTAGGAAACGACAGCCGCATGCAGTTCTACCGGCTTCAGATTTGGATCACCAACGGACGCGGCCCTCAAATAGCTCTGATACCATGTAGGAGTTTACAGGGTAAGTTCCTCAGATAGAACACCAAAAGGACACCGCTCACAAACAGATCACAGATCAATACACCAGTATTTTGACGTGGTTAAAACCCTCAGAGAGGGAAACAGTCCACGGCCTGCGCCAACGTGGCTACTACAGGCAATTTATTAATAAAAGAATGAAAATTTACATAAGATTCTCTCATGCACGGTTGAACCTACAAATGACCCTCCATGCGCTTTAAATAGAATTCATGAACCAATCGAGTGTCAAGCCACGAATCAAGTGTCGGTAATACCGAGGAGAGAATGAACCGTCGGATCACTACATATTGTGACCGTCAGATTGTAAGTTACAAAATGTACAACGGTAAAGAAACATACTTTACCTAACTCTATACCTAACTCTATACTAGACCAAGTTGAACTTAACTATTTCCTATGTGTCGGAATATCCTAACACTATATTGGAAAGATTTCATAAAATATAGCTTTCAGAAAGTAAATAGTACAAGTTTCCTGAAATCTTTGTGCCAACATGTAATCTGCAAGAGTGTATTGTTCATTTCTCAATTCCTTTGAAGCATAGGTTGGGAGATAAGCATTTCCACTAAATCTTCATTGATGTTCTCCTCAGTATCATACATTTGATTGATTCTTAAAGCATAGTATATTTCTTCCTAATCATTGTACTTGTCATGAAGCCATAAGTTTTGTGTTAATGTTGGGGCTTGCACTAGTGGGTATAAGGTAAGTTGTTTTCTCTTCGTGCCTCTAGAAATGATCGTGTTACCAAATCTACATCTAATAAATGCATCAGCAGTTGCAAACCATGGTCTACCAAGTATGAGTGAATGTCCTCCTAAGTTTGATTTTGGCTGGAGTACTAAGAAATCAACTTGATACTCCCAAGAGTCCAGTGAAACAATTATATCTTCCAGTACCCCCTCAAGAATGACTTTAGAGTGATTTGTTGATTCCAAAACAATTGGGGTTGATTGTAAATTTGTTAACTGCAAAGTTTTCATTGTGTCTAGTGTCATGACATTTATTGTAGCTCCTAAATCAATCAGAGTGTTTGGAATTGAAATTTTGTTGATAATTTTTGTGACTCTAGGTATGCCTAGGTCAACATATTTTTCCATGGAAATGACATTTGCAATCAAGCCTGGTAAATCGCTAATGACATGTATTGTTTGTGGATCAAATATTTTCTTTGCAACCTTCTTGAGACAGATATCTTTAATGGCTTTGGTGTAAATCAAAATATCCTTGATTGCCTGGAGTAATGGCATTTTGACATACACATTTCTCAACTCATCAAGAACATCAAATTGTGGCAATCGTGTGGGTAATTTTGGTTGACGTAATCATTCCAGAAATGGAGGTGGTTGTAGTGCTTTGATTTGTTGACCCTATTCTAGATTTTTTGTGTTGGGCCACTTTGTTTACTATGTTATTGGTTTTCTTGTTCATCATTTTTTATTCTCTTTTTGTGGTTGTGTTTTAACAGGTGGAGGTTCTTTATGCAAAGTTTGACCTAACCTTAGTTCAATGTTTTGCAGTGGTAGAGTTAGGTACTATTAACACTCCAAGAAACCCTCCTAGGTTGTAGCTCGAAGATGCCTGGCAACATATAATCTTCAATATTGTTCTCTGAACTATTGGAATGAATGATGGTTTCAATCAAGTCAGATAACCATTTCAGCTCTATTTTCACTCAATGCATGCATGAACACTCTCACCAATACAAGGCTTTAGACCACTAATGCTCAATAATTTATAAATTCAATCGATAGATGGAGAATAGTAATTATACCAACAGATTGCATGCATAAACATACATCAATGGCTAGCTACAGGTAGCAAAAGAGAATACTAACTGTACTGGTAGATGCATATATGACCACATATGGATGGCTAGCTACAGGAAGCGAAGAAGCTTGCAAATCTAATATATCAAAGAAGAGATAAGATGACAGTTATCTAGCCTTAGAGATAAAGAAAACATGAACAAATTATTCAAGTATAAGCATAGAACAACAAAGAGACTGGACATTGAACATATAATGGCAAAAGAAGCTTGAATGAATAGAGGAGGAATAATCTCCAAAAGTTGAACCTCTATTACATCCTACTTTTAGCTATTTATAGCCTGTTTACAATTCTCCTAAGCTCTAAGAGGTTCAAAGTCTTAATCTGCTTGATATCCACTGTTAACTAATTTGATGCCCCTTAGGCAAGCATGGGATCAAAGTTTTCTACTTTTGACAACATAGTAACCGATTTCAGATATTTTTGGTGGCTTGATGCGCTGTCTGGGAGCTCTCTCGTGCTAGAGATGCCCCATGATGCTTGTTTTGATGAGCTACATTGTGGCCTTTGATATTTCTATTTGTTTTGGATATCTCCGCTGTCCACTCCATGATCTTTGTTGTCTTCGGCTAAGTTGTACTATTGATGCTCCCTGATCTTCTTTGATTTGACTGTGTTGCATTGTTGATACTCCCTTATCTTTCTGTTTCAGGTTGTAGCATGTTGTGGCCCTTTTCTTTCCCTTCTCGGGTTCCTGTTTCTTGGCAATATGTCTCCCAAGCTCTGTTATATGGTGGAATGGGTCTTCGAGCAACTATAATCGCTTTAAATGGCCCCTTTTTATCAATACATGACAAATTTTTTTTTAAACAAAAAATGCATCGACACTGTGAAAATCCTACCCATCTCTGTCCTTTTCGGACTTAAGAAATCCTTAGATATGGTTGATTCTCCTCTTGGGTCCACCCTTGCAGTGATAACATATGTCCACCGTTGATCTCGGAGTCCCAGATCAAATGGTGATGATCCTTTCCGGGCACCTACTTTGTACTGGAGTTGACCACCTGATGAGGGTGGTTTTCTGTCTCATCATCTTGGACACGTGGCAGTAGCTGTATGGCATCAGGTGGAGCTCAGCCTAAACTACTTACCATCCATGGCCCGCCCGAAATCCTGCCTATTTTGTGATCTTTCCTTCATATTGGAAATATGTCAAAACATTGAAAATTATGACAAAATGGCCCTGGCATACTTCATATATTATATATTCCACTTCCCGCACTGTTTCTCAGAAAACTAGTGTCTTTTCGATTTGCTAGTCCCACTAATATTGGTAGCTATTTTAGAGACAAACAATCAAAGAAATCCGTGATTTCCTTTTTGTATGATAGATAAGAGAGAAGCAAAGGGGACCAACCTAGATCTTCTGTTTGACTCCTTGCTTGATTTCTCCGTCCCTTGATAGAGCTTGAAACTCCTCTCCTACTTGTCCCGCTTAGAGAATACCTGTAGAGCCAAAGTAACAAAATACCATCAAAGCATCTCGATCTATAATATCATAAACAATGCAGAATCAGAAATACATTGAACATACAACTACATTTACAAATAAAAAGATTCACAAATACATAATTGTATGGAGGAAAACTCAAAGAACTTTATTTAATAGAAGAGAGGATTACAACCCAGCTATCTGATCCAGCATCATCCTCCTAGCATCAAAGCCCTCTTCACCTCATGAAAAGCAAGATCACCCAACAATACAATGTTCCTCCTCAAAGATAAACCAACAACACTTCCTTACAAATTACAGAATTCCAGCCTCTAGATCTCTTAGATGAGGGATCCATTTATAGATGTCTACAAGGGTGTGAGTCAGCTCTTAGTTTTTTATTAGTGTCATTCCACTAATAGTTTTTGGTTCCACTTGGAGATTTCATCGATATCTTACTCATTCCTAGGCGAATTCAAAGAGGCAAGTGCCATAGGAGAAGTTTCTATAAGATTCCATGAGCATCCACTTAGCAAACTGTCACATCCATTTGTCCATTCTCACTAATCACACCCTACAGAAGGCCTCTTAAGTATTCATCACACCTGGCTAGTGTAGGAGCCAGTATGCATCGCACCTTGACAATGGAGCAGTTAGTATGGTCTAATTTTGGCTAGTTTTGAGTGGTTTTTAGGTGGAACTTCTAGGAAATGATGTGATCAGTTGACCATCATCCTTTAGGGTATGAAACAACACTTTTAGGGGTTAAAGAGCCCTTGGTTTATCGAAATATGTTATTGGGGTTGAAGTGCCCAAATATGTCTATAACAGTTGCCCCCTAAAGCATGAGGTTGTAAATCTTTTGATATTGGGTGAAATGCTTTATCATGAGGATCTGAGGAATTCGAATTGGAAGGTGACTTGTATAAGATACAATACAATACATCATTATCATATTACTTTCATGATCTAGCTGAGGCAGGCATTCCCATGCTCAACTTTATAAATTCATTTTCATGTACACAGAACATATAATTGTCTGCAGTTGCAGACTAGTGATTCTTCATATGAAGGGTCATCATCCTTGGTTTGGATGACCATCTATGCAACTTCTGTGTACAATTGACATCTTTATATCACTGAATATATTGCAGCTCGGATAGATGAAACTAGATCTACCATCTTCAAACTCATTCAATCTTCACTTGATGTACAAGTCGATCCATGTGAAATTTTTTCTTGAAGTCGAACATGGAAAGACATCACCTGATTACCAGCCAATTATGTGAGTTGTTAACAGGTGCGAGAGGAATCACTGATAATGATAATGACCCTCAAGGTACTATAGTACAATTTACGTGGTGTGAATATATGATCCGATGTTAAACACCACACAAAATCTTTTGGTCGGAGGTCATTAATGTAAACTTGTCGCTGGAAGTGAGAAACTTGCCATTGAGGCATGCAAGCTTCAAATTACTAAAACGGTTGTTTCTAAGTCAACTTCTTGGATAATCAGCTGATGTCGACAAGAAGTGACCCATCATAGGAAGGCCTTGATGTATCCCACATCTACGACATGAAACAAAGAAAATGATTTTCTAGAGGTGAAAACGATCTGATGATACAAGTTTCAGGAACAACGGTCATGAAAAATGGAGGGTGAAGGTATTGTAGTGGGTGAGGCGTTAGCTGGATGGTGAATTCTCTGAATGATTTCTCTTGAACATATCGGTGACACTAAGATGGATTGCTAGTGTTAACCCCAAAATATGGATGGTACAGAGGACCAATGGTGATATGACTGGTGAACAGAATAACCCAACCCTACTCAATCATAGTGATGGAGTGAAAGTGTCATGTTCAAGAGCGACTTGCTACCAATAAAATTCTTCAAGTTTTCTTCCCTTTTTCACTAGTAATTGCTGACGAGTACCTCTTTATTTTTGTCAAGCTTGAGGAGGATAACATATGCTTGTTGTATAATTTTCCCTTCGAGAAAACTTGTTGCTATGTTTTAGCGAGCCTAGCGATAGTGAAACTTATTCTTGTCTGGGTGGACAAGTTTGTCGCTATTGTTTTAATGAGTTTAATGGGAAGGATAACTCAGTCCTTTTCATATTTAGAGAGTTTTAAAAGGGACGAAAAGGAAACTCCATCAGTCCTTTTTCAGCATAATCCCTTAAGTTCGAAAAGTATAAAATAATATGTAAGGGATGATTTTTTGATTGCTTTAGTGAGCTGAAAAAGCAAGCGCTCGATCTTTTTGTGGGATAATCCCTCAGGTCGAAAAATATTAAAATACGGGAGGGATGGCACTTCCCCTTTCTTTAATAAGCTGGAAAGGCCAATAGCTTGACAATCTTTTCATATTTAACGAGTCTAAAAAGAGTTTAAAAGAGACTCGTTTTTTGAGGAAAGAGTGGTGTTTTTCAGGTAGCAACTGGTTCCAAATAAGTTTGGAACTTCTCAAAACATGGCGGTGTGAAGAGGTTGGCTAATAGAACCACTCATCGCAGCTATTCCTCAAAAGGGTAAACAATCAAGTGGAAGCATATGATCGGCCAAAAGAATGGAGGTGATGGTAGAACACAACCAAGGCTCAAAAGGATGATAGCATGGCAATCACAGAGGTCGTTTATTGAAGGCAGGTTTATTTTTTAATGAGCTTGAACCTTGGGTTAACATATGCTCAGTAGCAGGTTTATTTTTTAACGAGCTTGAACCTTGCGGAAACATTGCTCATTACAGTAGTCAAAGATGTCTCTCATTGGTAGGTTCATTTTTTTTTTTCAGTGAGCTTGAACTCTACGATAACATATGCTCATTGCCCTTTTATGTAGGTTAGAAACAACCAAACTACAAAGCTAGAAAAACTAAAAAGCTAAGGAACTACTGAGGTTAGGTAGGATGGTTTTGTCTTTTGTGTAGACAAAACCCTTCCTTTGGTTAGTCTACTGTGCAGACGTTTCCAAACCAATCACCTGACCTGGGAAGTTAAAACTAAGAAGCTAAAAAATCTAAAAAGCTAAGAAAAGAAATTGGTCATTTTTTTGCTTGCATAAAAAGGTTTGCATGCCCCAAGTCATCGAGAAAAGGAGAGTCTCCTCGTCACCATATGGAAGTCATTACGGTTAAGTAGGATTGTTTTGTCTGCGGTTACACAAAACACCTCCTTGGCTTTGTCCACATAGTGGACAAAAGTGAATGGAGTTTTAGACCAATCACATGACCTACGAGGAAATGGTTGTTTCAGACCAATCACATAACCTACAAGAAAATGGATGTTTCAGACTAATCACATAACCTACAAGGAAATGGTGTTTTAGACGAATCACATAACCTACAAGGAAATGTTTGTTTCAGACCGATCACATAACCTACAAGGAAATCTATCTTTTCAGTTGTGTTCGTCTACCGAAGCAGACTAGGGTGCATGACCCCTAATCTTTGTTACATTCATCAGACTACTCGCTGCAATCAGGTGGATGGAATGAAGGTTGAAGAGACATTATCGATGCAAAGATACCACTTAGGGATGTTGCTTGACTTAGCATTGTGTTTGAACTGGGAAATGAAAGTTGGTCGATAAGCTGTACCATTTTTCCTTCATGTGGGAAACACATCACTCGAAAGAGTGTGGAAACAATAGCTTCCATGCTATATATATAGTCATGTCCAAGAAGTAGATTGTAATCTAATGGTCCTTGGAATACCATCACATTCAAGTGAATGGTTTTCCTTTTCAAAGTTATCGGTAACTTTGAAAGGATCCCCAACAGTCGACTAGTTCCTTTGTCAAAACCTGATAAAAATTTTGAGTAACAGGCATAAGCGATGGCAAACTAAGTGCTTTCCAAGAAGTTGAGGAAAGGATACTCACTGAAGCCCCTTCATCTATGACAATGCCAGACACAATCATTTTGTAAACTTGTACTATGATTTGGAATGGTACATTAGATGGAAGGCGGGGTCTTTCTAGTTGATTCCAACCGAAGGAAATGACTATACTTCTTGGAGGGCGTACCAGATAAATGGTTGAATGAACCCCTTGAACTGGCAGACTTTCCTCCTATTGTAAAGGAAATGGTGGATTGCCCCCAAGTTCATCATACTCTGTATTAACAAAAATAATTTGAATGGTATTGATTTCATTCTCTTTGGAAATTGCATCATCTGAAGGTGGACCTTCTGAAGGCAAGACTGGGTCAACTTCCATCTCGACCTATTGAATTTGGTCCGGTATGGACTCAGAAGGTTCACTCTCAATGATAGACATTTCGACCAATGATTGAGTTACGTCCGTCGGATTTTCAACTAGTAAATGACTTGGTGAGAGTTTCTTATATCTAGGTGGAAGTTGCTGCGGTGAAGCAGGATGGTTATCCAAGACTTTTTTGGCTTCATCGAAAAAGGGAAAATGGTGAAGGGCATGATCACCTTCACATAACCTACATGGAAATCTGACCTTTCCTTTCTGTCCAATGACTTCACTCTTACTAGTTGATGGTCTGCTGTCAACATGACTAACAGAGGTTAATGACACCTGATGGTGTGAATGGGGGGACCATTCTCTCAAGATCCGAAGGATGCACGGACATTCTTGATGAAGGTGGTCTCCCTTTGCAAATTATGCATGGAGATCTGCTCTTGGAAAGTTCGGTGTCTGGATTTTCACCAGATGTTGCATGGTTGCCCCCTTGCTTAACTGACTTCTTCTTTTTCTCCTTCCCTTTCTTCTTCTTCTCAGTCACCTAGTTACTAGCATCGCTACTTTCACCAAGTGAAGAGGAAGAAGGGGAGGGAGTAGAAGGCAAAGGGTCAACTTCAATATCAATTGGTTTTTGATTTGATTGCTAAAGAATAATGATATTTTGAACGGCAGAGGTTGAGAATAGCCATACTAGTAGACCAATTGTGATGCCTTGAAGGCACAATCTGGCCATATATGGAGCACCAATATTTCCCCAAGAAGAAAATGGACTAGGATTCCCCTCGAGAGGGATCCCTTGATTGTTGGACTCCATTATCTCAACCTAAGATCAATGAAAGAACAAAGATTTTATTCCAAATTAAATAAATTTTAGTAACACTTTGACAAAAATTTGTTTTTTTAATTTTTAAGAGTCGAGAAGAAGCTAAAGATGACTCTAGTCACCTTCAATTTTTAATGCGCTTGAAGTGACAAGTGCTTAGATGGACCTTTTCTTTTAACGAGTCGAAAATTAATGAAAGTGACTACTTTGGAGATCTAGATAGAAGGATTACCAAACCAATCGCAAAAACTACAATATACACCTTGGTGGTAAATTAAAGAGAAATTACCAAGGACTTATGTACGGCTGTCAATCTTCCTGAATGATGTGTTCAGTGCATTGTGATCAATAGGGTGGCAGACACAGCTTCCCATGGATAAAGGATATTAGCCTATTGTGGTCTCCCAATATATACTCAATGGTATGGGGAGCACAAGTCCATGCTAGCACTTGTCATATCAAAGAGGAGGAATCACCCAACCTTCAATGAAAATGATAGTTACTAGATTCTACGATGTCGGAACACGTCTCTAGCCTAGACCTCTAAATGTGTTGCGTTAGGTTCCAAAGCATTGTTAAGTTCATTGAGATTTATTTTAGAGTTGATATTGTTTAGAAGTTTGTCTTTCAAGGTTCAACACGTGATGTAGATGTAAAATTCCTAAATATGCAATCTAAAATGATAAACTATAGTTGTTTCTTTTAGTAATGAAAATCCTAGCTACTAAAGAGAGAAGATTACGATTCTTTCAATAGAGAGCAAAGAGCACACACTAATTGCACTTTTCCTAGATCATTTTTGCAAATAGTATAAATATAAATACAAAGGCATGTATTTGTTTTTAATTTCCTTAATGTGAGATTGAAAAAAAGGAAAACTAAGCATAGATCTGAACTATTTTCTTCAAAGCGACATTTCGACAATTTCTTTTCAAAATGAAAGGAAGACTAAACGATGCTTTTCGATTTCGAATAGAAAAATGCTTTTGACACTTCAAATATTAACAATTCAAATCAACTACAATGACAAATGTACAATCGACTATCTAGAGGAGGAAGACTTTACGACAATCTTCTTTTTGACTCAAAATGACAATTACGACACTTTTGCATAAAAAAACGGCAGTTCGATTAAGCTACATTTTGACGAAGGATTGTACATGATGGAAAAATACAAAAAAACATTTGCTAATCCTAATCAATGGAGGTTGAACAATGTAAAGGAAGGAGGCCTCAGCAATGAGATACTGATCATAAGAAGCAAAACAATTGAATAGATCTGAAAACGAGGAAAAACCAAAATTTCAAAATTTCAAAGAGAGAAATACTATTACTTAGTCATCGCACCTGTGCTTCTCAAAAATAGGGCATCTCACTTGCTACACATGGGAGGTGTGATGCATATTGGTTTCTAGTTATAGATAGTGCGATGGGCCAGGGAGCAAAACTGAGGTGGGTTTTTGCCCAAATTTGCAGCTAGGTTTAGTGATTTAGGTTGAGCTACTATGAAAAGTAAAGAACAAAGTATAGGGGTATGATCTTAGGAGGTTATTGAGCTACCACAAGGGCATTTAGAATGCTTGTAAGTCAGATGTTCAGTTCATAAATCAACCCAGAAATTCACTGAAGTAGTATTCATGTACTTTGCAATTGCATAGCAAGAGGAGTTCGAAGGCTATCTAGCTAACTTCAGGCCCCATCTATAGTTTATAAAGTAAACAACAATAACAAACAAACAAACTATTCGATCCCGAGTGGAGTCACCATTTTGTTTCTTGGAAAACTAGTGTCCTTTCAATATGCTAGTCCCACTAATATTTGTAGCTATCTTAGAAACAAATAATCAAAACAATCTGTGATTTCCTTTATGTATGATAGATAAGAGAGAAGCAAAGGGGATCGACCTAGATCTTTTGTTTGACTCCTTCCTTGATTTCTCTCTCCCTTGATAGAGCTTGCAACTCCTCTCCTACTTGTCCTACTTAGAGAATACCTGTAGAGCCAAAGTAACAAAACACCATCAAAGTATCTCGATATATAATATCATAAATAATGAAGAATCAGAAGTACATTGAACATACAATTGCATTTACAAATAACAAGATTCACAAATACACGATTTTATGGAGGAAAACTCAAAGAAATTTATTAATAATAGAAGAGAGGATTACAACCTAGCTGTCTGATCCAACATCATCCTCCCAGCATCAAAGACCTCTTCACCTCATGAAAAGCAAGTTCACCCAACAATACAATGCTCCTCCTCAATGATAAACCAACAACACTTCCTTACAAATTACAAAATTCCAGCCTCTAGATCTCTTAGGTGAGGGATCCATTTATAGATGTCTGCAAGGCTGTGAGTTAGCTCTGGGTTTTTTATTAGTGTCATTCCATTGATAGTTCTAGGTTCGACTTGGAGATTTCATTGATCTCTTACTCATCCCTGGGCGAATTCAGAGAGGCAAGTGTCATAGGAGAAGTTTCTAGAAGATTCCATGAGCATCCACTTAGCAAACTGTCTCAGCCATTTGTCCATTCTCACTTATCGCACCCTATAGAAGGCCTCTTTAGTATGAATCACACTTGGCTAGTGTAGGAGCTAGTATGCATCACACCTTCTCAGTCGAGCGGTCAGTATGGTCTAGTTTTGGCTAGTTCTGAGTGATTTTTCAGGTGGAACTTCAGGGAAATGATGTAATCAGTTGACCATGATACCTTAGGGTATGAAACAAAAATTTTAGGGGTTAAATAGCATTTGGTTTATAGACATATGTGATTGGGGTTGAAGTGCCAAAACATGTCTATAATACGGACCCTTTCGGGTCCGGGGGCATCATCGCAATCGGCACTGGCCAAAGGTTCCATTGTATTTCGTTTAAACAATGAAAACACACAAAAAAATTAAAAAATGGGCTATTGTGGAACTGAAAAGATATATATTTTGCTTTAGGAAACCCATCGAGTCTGGGTTCCATCATTATCCCACTGCCCCTATTTCTCTTCATATTTCGTTGAAACAATGAAAATACACGGGAAATACATTAAATGGCCTAAGCGCGGACTTCAAATATTATAAAACATTGTATTACATAACCATTGGGTTCGGTTATCACATTGCAAATACATATGTGCATAGGCCCCGCACCTTGTTATAGTGCCGATGCGATATTGGTGATGCGATAAATCACAATCTCTTCTGGCCAATCCCCGGACCTCTATATATATAACATATGCTCCCATCGATGTGACCCGCCAATCCGATCATCGGTGATCACTGATCAACAGTGTCATGTGCCCGTCTTTACACTGTCCCCTCTTCTCGACCGATTGTAATTAGCCACTTGGATATGGGCCGTTGATCTACGACCGCGATCGATGGTCCACATTGAATCGGTGATCACTATTGCTCATTCCACACAACTTTCTTTGATACTCCGCCAATACTTCCGCTGATGCGACCCATCGATAGTGATCATTGGCGATCACTGTCTGATGGTGTCCATCTCCAATTGACACTGCTTGGGACTACTGATTTACACTTTTCCACTTAGATCTGGGGCGTTGATCAACCAGATCTAATGGTAGTTGTGCATTCTTGGGTTTTAAGCCTGCAATAAGGGTTTTTGACTAATTTTGAAGTGTTTTAGCTTCCGAATAGTGCATTTTTTCCTTTCCAAGGGCTCTCCTCCCTTGCTTGTTTCAATCTTGGGATGATCTTAAGCACTTTTGATGTTTTCAAGAGCATTTTTGGATCCCTTTGCTTGATATTAAGCAAACTTTGGAGACTTTGGGAGTATTTTGGATCCATTTTTGGCCTAACGCCAACAAAGCTAACAGGTACAATGGTCCCTCATCTACACTATAAGTTGGTCTATCTATTTGGTTGTTTGGGTTAGCTATGGGTTGAGCTAGTAGTTGTCTGGGTCTAGGAGGATGGTTGGATGGTAGTTGTAGTTGAGGTGGATTTATTTGTGGAGGAGCAGGAAAGTTTGTTGAGGATTTTGTTGTTGATAAGCTATTGGTTACTAAGGGTATTGTTGTGGATATGGATGAGAGTATTGTCACTGACAGTGTTGGGGATATGGTTAAGAAAATGGTTGTTTATATTGATGAGGTTGTTTTTGAGTAAATTGCTAAGGAAAAGAATATCCTTTCCATCCTTGTTGTGGGTATGTTTGTTGCTGTTGATTAAACCAATTTTTCCAAGGCATAGGAACATTCCAAGAATTTTGAACATGCATGTTATAATTTGCTGAATTCGGATTTTGATACATACCTGGAGGTCTTGGTTTCCATGGACTTCTAGCTCCCACGAAATACATGTTCTCCATTTCTACATTGGCTTCCAAATTGTAATTCTGCAATTTTTTCATCTTTGTGCAATCCTTAGTGTCATGATTTTCTGTACAAAACCCACCAATCTGCACATTATCTAAAGGACATTATTTCAAATCATGTTTTTGTCTGCACTTGGGACAGAATATATATAATTCTTGCTCTTGTTAATCTTGTATTTTCTTTGTTTTCAAAGTGTCTATTTGGTTCCCCAAAGTACTTAGAAGGTCTTTTTTGAAATCTTCAAATAGATTACCTAGTTCAGCTCTAGTGATATTTCCTGTACTAGATTTTGTGATCTTTGATGTCATGGCTCTTTTTCAATTTCTTACCCTACTCCTAGAGTATTTTTGACACAAGTCAGCAATCTCCTCAAAAGGTAAATTAGAAATGTCCCCTTTACCCATGAGATTGAGGTCATCTAGATACTCATCTCGGATGCATTTAAGAAAGATTGTTCGAATAAGATCGACAAACATAGTTCTATGTTTTGATTTTTGTAGATTATATGAGAATATTTCCAAGTATTCCTCTAAGGTCTCATCTGCTTGTTGATTCATTCTAAAGATGTCATCTTTAGAATCTTTTGATTGACAGTAAGTTTGATACTTTTTCAAAAAGATCTTTCTCATGCCATCCCAATTAGTGACTGAATGTTCACCTAATCCCATGAACCACCTAAGTGCTGCTTCTTTGAAGGTAACAGGAAAATGTTGAAGTCTATGTGCATCATCGGTATATCCATAGGTTCGGCATACTATGTCAAATTAGAATAAAAACAAGTATGAGTCTTCAAATTCCAGACCATAAAAATTTGGTAATATAGATGGTAGTATGTTTTCCATTTTAATTTCCTCATCCATTTTCTCTCCTCTATCTTGAATTGGAAATTTAAATGTGGACTCCTTTATTTCTGGTGGATTTGGATTTCCTCCAAACAGAGTATCATTTCCTTGTTTTTCTTCATTCTCCCTTCTTCTTCTCCTTTCTTTCATTTGTCTCTCATATTCTCTTAGTTGTTCAGGTGTAGGTCCTCTGGATCCTCGGTCTTCAACCATTGTAATTTGTGATTTGTCTAAGGTTTCTATCTCTTCTTCTTGTTTTAGTTCTTGAGGGAAAATTTGTTCATCGATAGGCTGTTGGATTTTTGTACTACTCTCTTTTAATTTATCTACTGTAGAAGTCTCAGGTATATATCTTTCCTTTGATTCATAGCTAGGTAGATTTGTCTTTCAATGAGAGTGAGTCTTTGGCCTGATCTTTGTTTTTCCTCAAGTTTTTCCACAATAACTTTTCCTATTGGTGTTGTGTACTCAATCTTTTCTAATGGTTCTGCTCCTAATAGTGGATTAGTTGTTGTTTGGGGGGCTTTTGTGAATCTTCCTTTCTCATCCCTAAACCTAGACATAAATAAGCATGATTTAAATTTAAATTTAAATCTATGTTTTTGTTGTTTTGTTGATTTTAAGTTTTTAATTTTAATCTTTCTAGTTGCACTGCCCCAGAAAAGGTGCCAAATGTTTGGTATTTACTTACTAAGGTAAGTTAATCTCTTAATTCCTTTATCAACCTGTGAAATTACACTTAGAGGTGTTCACCTAAAGTATATAAATCTAGAAGGATCTAGGGTTCTGATGGCATCCTAGTGAATGAAATTAACAATGCTCTCTTACAAGAGATCCTTCATTGTCTTTTCAATCATTCAAGCATCAATCTAGATAAAAAAAATCTTATGAAATTCTGATTGCCTAAGTAACAAAAATAGAGTATTAATGACTGGTTAAAATCCTAACATTCTCTTACAAGAATATTGCTCAATAGAACTTTTCCCAATCATAACAATCCAAAGTAATTTCAATAACAAATTAAATCAAACAATGAATAAGATGAGTAATGTTGCGCACCAATAATAGTTGAATCTTTTGACAGGAATCACCTACCAAACCAAAAATTGAATTTAACAACTACAATCTAAATCACTTGGAAATAAAACCAGGATTATCTTCAAAGTCAAAGCCAATAAGAAAAAATGGAAATTGTATGAGAGCAAGCATATATATCATTTTCAAGATCAGAATTGGTTGAATCCTTTTACAAGGTTCTTTTCACAATGAATGCAAGCCATTTTAAATTGATAACTTTAGTAACATAACCTTTACTTCTACACATAAAATAACTTATAACTTTCGAATTCAAATATGCAACTAGTAAGGAAACTTGAAAATAGAGTGTCACGCGGAATGAGTCGATCTTGCGGACAAGATAGACCTTCCTAGAATCTAATGAAGACCTAATGACAAACAAACCAACCAGACACTATCTTTCTCTAAATGTGCTTTATAAATAATGGCAAACAAATGTGTCTTAAGGCCTACCTCATGTCCAATGCAAGTTTGGAGATGCCTTCGCTTCTTTGATCCAAGTAAGTTCCTTTGTCGCAAACCTACAAGCACAAACAAGGCAAACGATTAAATAGCACCTGAATAACCAATATTATAAAACATATTTAACATGAAAGTCAAGGAGTCCATGAAACAAATAACATAAGATACTTGTTGAGAAAAATGAGCTTGATTGTATTAATTCAAAAGGAGAAGAACCTTACAACCTTTACCTTGACACTGTACAAGCTCCTCCCAGGGTCCAACAAGAAGTCTCCTCTACTTTGACAAGCTTCAATCACTCCCCAATGAAGCCAAAAAGGTATGTGACCTCTCCTCTTAAGCCCAAATAGGAAGTCTTGATTTCCCTAGCATTTAGCCTCAAAAGTTCAGCTTCTAACCTCTCTGGCCACTAACCCAATGCCTCAATTTATAGTGCAATGGAGATCAGTTACCGGGTCCTCCTTCAAAGGGATAGAATCCTCCTTCAAAGGGATAGCTCCTCTCAACAAGGGATTAGTTCCTCCTATGACGGGATGCATGAACCACTTGGAGCGAACAATCGACGTAACAAATGCTTCTAGAAACCTCTAGAATTAACCCAAGATGAGTTTTTTAAGATAAAAATTTCGCCTTTTGACTTTCACAGGGGTACGCACCCTCCCCTTTACATATAGAGCGTATAAATACGCAAATATCCTGAACAAAAGGTGTGGGCCCGCAGGAAAAAGTGAGAGAAAGTGTGGAACCAGAGTTACATTACTTTTTTGATGTCTTTATCTCATTTCTAAAGCTTGTTCTGAAGAGCTGAGGTTTGAGACTTTCTTAGGAAGATGGTATAAGTGGTGATAGACCTACACCAACTGCAAATAATCAATGTGATGATATTTTTGTGTAACAGATTGCCCCCTAAAGTGCGAAGTCTGTAGTATATGAGGATTTTTTTTTATTTATCATATAGGAAGAGTGAAGTGATTTATCATTTCGAGGATCATCTTACGGAGAGCCCGGTTGGAACCTGTAAAAACATTCAATGCAAAATATATATATGAGATCATATCATCGCTGAGGTAGGCATTCCCATACTCAGATAAAAACTGAATAAGAGACTGAAAACTGATTAGAAGACTAACTACTGCTCTGATATAGGAATGATCTCATAACACATCATAAGTACAGACACATGTGGACACA
>APFE031672085.1:6816-17578 GCA_000404065.3 Pinus taeda | reverse complement strand
TGTAGGAATTTACAGGGTAAGTTCCTCAGAGAGAACACCAAAAGGACACCGCTCACAAACAGATCACAGATCAATACACCAGTATTTTGACGTGGTTAAAACCCTCAGAGAGGGAAACAGTCCACGGCCTGCGCCAACGTGGCTACTACAGGCAATTTATTAATAAAAGAATGAAAATTTACATAAGCTTCTCTCATGCACGGTTAACCTACAAATGACCCTCCATGCGCTTTAAATAGAATTCATGGACCAATCGGGTGTCAAGCCACGGATCAAGTGTCGGTAATACCGAGGAGAGAATGAACCGTCGGATCACTACATATCGTGACCGTGGGATTGAAAGTTACAAAATGTACAACGGTAAAGAAACACACTTTACCTAACTCTATACCTAACTCTATACTAGACCAAGTTGAACTTAACTATTTCCTATGTGTCGGAATATCCTAACAAAAATTTACCCCTATAGAACTTAATTGAATAGTAACAATGTTAAATTCATTTAAATGATCAACAATAGATCCAACTTCTAACATATTTATATTAAATAGATGCTTCATAAGAAATACCTTATTTTGAGGTCGAGGGGTTTTCATATAGTTTTTCCAATGCCCTTATTAAACCTTTTGTTGTTGTTTCCTTTGAAATGTTGAATTCCATTGATGCTGCCAAACACAATCGTATTGTTCCTAGTGCCTTTATGTCAAGAATCTCCCATTTTATGTCTCCCATACTCATCAGCTTCTTTATTTTTCTGCTTAGTGGTAGGTACATATCTTTCTAATACAAATCACCTTCCATAGCTGGTAGGTTTGGTCGTTAAATTTCTCAACCCTAAACATGCCATCTTCCACCATTGCTCCCACTTGAACCAGGAAACCTTCTCACCTATGAGTTTATTAGTCAAACATACCTTCGACTCTAATACTAGTTGTTAGAAATTAATTATTGGAGCAATCAAATACACAAAATATTTTGGAAACACAAATACAAAAACAATAAAACAAGAGAGACACAAATATACATGGTTCACCCAATTTGAGCTATGTCCACGAAGAAATAGTCAGTCCTTCCTTGTACATTATCCAACAAAATGAATAGATACAACCTACAACAGGTCAATTGTAATTTCCTCTTCACTATAAAAAAGTCTCCTCTTTCTCTCTCGTTTAGAATAATCATACACAGTCACAATATAATTGCCACATATAAACGAAGGGTTGCCTTCTAAGGAAGAAAACCTTAGATTAAAATAACTTTTATCATCATATCATCCTTCTAATAAACAACCCAGATTTACTATGAAATTACAATATTTTACAAGGAAAAATTTCATCTATCTATAGCTTCGAGGGCGCTGCTTCGAACCCCCCCAAATGGGGGATCATAAAATTTGTCATCACCCCCCTTGGACCCCCTAATGCTGGTTAAACGGGTGGCGGAAAATAGGAATCTAATGCAAGTGAAAAAAAAATAATAAGAAGATAAATAAATAAAAAATAAAATAAAAAAAAAAAAAGTCAAAAAAAAAAAGTCAAAAAAGTCAAAAAAAAAAAAAAAAACTAGGAAGATAATGAGGCTCACACCTAACACTATTCAATATTGAAATGCATTTTTCTTCCGTTTGGTGAATTGTAGTATGCAATTCATAGCATTTTACATTTTCTTTCCAAAATTAATATGGAACTAGTTATTTGTTGAGAATAGGTTGTTCACATATCAGTTAATTGTGTGTAGTATGTCCGTGATAGAGATCACCACAAAAGATAATGTCAACATTTCCAAAGTATTTAGTCTGGACATGTTTAATTTTTCTCAATCAATCATCAATGAAAACCAAGAAATGACTTCCTAGCGAGGAAACCTCATCAATGAAAACTAGTCTCAATCATTGGTAAAGCTTTCTAAGTGCATCTAATGTTTTATTGCTAAGTGGTGTAGGGGCATGCTTGTTAAAAGGCATAAGCAATGTAGAATGGATAGTTGTACCACCTGTGTAGATTTTCCTGTCTATGCTAGTATCAATCCCTTTGGTTTCAAAGGATCAGTTGAATGACGTGCATCATAAATTCATATGATCATTTGGAATATTACTTTTCCTGTAAATGTTTTCCCATCTCCGGCTCATCCAATTAGTAATATATACAATGGTTTGTGCATGTTCATAGGTTTTTTCATTGCAATGTCTTTGATAATTTCTTGTTGTTCCTTATTGAAAATTCTTCTTAATTTGTGATATTACACATTTCAAGTAGCAATAGATGCTTTGAAAAATTAAATCCAATATACTATTGTATTCTTTTTCATGGTGATGGGAACATTGCATGCCTATTTGCAAATCATATTTTTTGCTAAAGTGTTCAACAATTTTTTGTTTTTTCATTGTATCAATGGGATCAAAGGAATTCTTTTCAATTTCCTAAATTTAATTTTCCAAATCGTCCCATAGTGGATTGATGTTATATGTGAATTTATATTAATTTATCTATAATTCATTTTAATGTAAGATATATGTAGCTTCCCATGAGGCCAAGTTTTGTTTTACTGCATTCTCATTTTTTTCAAATGGAACATACAACGAAAGGTTTTCCCTAAAATAGTTTCCATAGTGAATGTGCTTTTTGTATTTGATGAGTCGTATTACCTTTGGTTTCTTTCTTTTTGAAATGGGTGTGTCATTTTTGTTGTACCTTGAGGAAAATTCATGTTATGGAACTAGCTCACAAAAAGATAGGAAAGATAGATCAATGCCTTAGAAATAAGCCTCTTTGAAGGAGCAACCTCCTTTACATTACACAAATGAACAATTCTTGGATGACAGAAATGACAAGACCTCCTTTCTATATATAGGATTCTAAGGGGTCATTATATAATCAGAGCCAACATAACTATAATAATGTAAGGGCACAATAATAACAATAGTGGGCTTCTATGGGGCACAATAGTAACAATATGGGGACTACATGGGCACAATAGTAAGGGGGTTGCACTAATAACAATAAGGGGTTACACTAGTAGTATAGGGACCTAACAATTTAGCAAGGCATACATACTTTATAGCATTATTTCAACCAATGTAATAATCAATAGTGGAATTACACATTACATTTTCAGAGTTGTCATCTTCTTGTTTTAGCATAAATGATGGTTCTAGGATAAATGTGCATTCATCAATTGGGGTCATGTTTATAAATATGCATTCCATGAACTATTATTTAATGGAAGAGAAAGTATTATATGTACTACTTGTTGGGCCGACATCTGTTGGTGATTAGGCAAAGCGTTGCCCAATGAATGTATCATTTAAATAGCATTTACTTTTCGCTTTTCATGGTCTCTTATTATTCTTTTAAATGAATTTGTCATTGATTTGTCAATTTTTTTTATATAAGATGTGCAATATGATGCAGTTGCATATGCATTAAGGACAAATTGGGCATCATTATTTGCAGTCCACATTTGTGGCATGTTCTTTCTAAAGCTAATGTTCCAAATGTGAGAGGGTTTTCATTCTAATAAAATCATTGGTTTCTTCAATGTAATTTGTATTGTGACAATGTAATTAGTTTTAGCTAAATGTAACTCATCCAAAAAATCATCACAAGTACTATTGCTACCTTATTTTTTGGTTTCCATGATATCATGTAACATTTTTTCTTTTTTTCGTTCATTGTGTCATCTACCAAGGAAATTGTTTCAAGAATTTTCATGCTTGTCATGGGTAGTATTGGTAAATCGTATCTAAAATGTGAGATTTTTATCTTTTTATAAATTTTTGCATTGTGGTGTTGATGTATTTTTGTAAGATTTAGATCAAAGGTGATCTGTGTTTCAAGTCAAATAATTGTTGATGAAGTTTTCAATGTCAATGTTACTATTAATTCCATATATTGGTGCATTTTCTACCCATAGCAACCCATGTTTATGTTCACTTATTTTATTTTTTAATTTAGTTATGAAGTAGTGATCCACTACATTTCTGAAGAATGTTTTATCTTGAGATATCATTTTCCTTAAGGTATTAATTCTATGCCTATATAGTGTATGTCACTACATTTTTTCTTATGAGATAGTTAATGTTGCAATATTCTATTGTTTCAATATGTTTTCTTTTTATTCATTTTTCATGTAATCTAGTCAATGTGTTGACTAATGGAGGCCATCGATGTTTAGTGCTTGTAAATGTGATGAAAAAAGTTGGTGGTCCTTGTTGATGTATCATGGCAAATATATTTTTCTTCATATGTTGCAAGAAATCAAGAGATATTCTTATGTGTTTGAAATCCATGTAACCAATGTCGCTTTTAAGAATGTTGTCCAAGTTTGGTTTATATTTAACATATTTTGCTAGTAACTTTCTCCCTTTTAATTTCCATTTTATTATTCTTATTCAAATGCATGAAAGAAAATTTTCAATTATTATTCACAGTATTTTGCAAAGAATATTATTTGTGTGGTAAGAGAATTCACCACTATAGTGCATTAACTCCCACTGCAAGACATTTTGGTAGAAAAATACTTCTAAAATGTCACTATCATGTGGGTATCCAAAGAAAATAGATGGAAAGTTCATTTCCTCTGCATATTTGTCTCTAAAAATTTGAAGGGGGGGTTTCCCTTTAGCTAGAGGAACTTCAATTAGCTTGTCTTGCAAATCATGGATGCATTTGGACCCTATGTATCCATGTACCAATGTCTCAGTTGGTGTTTCATTTTTTGAATTGCTAGTTGATTCACGTTTGTCTTCAATGTCAATGTTTTCATTTGGAGCATTTAAATTAGTTGATTTTAAGATGTTATCCCAATTTATATTTATGCCAATGTTTTAAATTTTATATAGATGTTAAGAACGTAGTTCTTTCAATTCCTTCATGACATTATGCACACGAAATTTTCTTGTTTGAAATGTGTTAGGGTCCTATAATTTATAGGATCTCAAGGTGATTAAGCATTTCACAATTTGCAGGTTTCAAATGGTTCATAAGATGTCAATTTTCAATTGATTTCAAAAAAAAAAGAGAAAAAAGAGAAAAGAATTGACAAGAGGGTATATAAAAAGAATACAAAAAAGAGAAAAGAAAAGGGAATGCCAAATGTTGTTCAAATCATACAGTTTAAGCATGATTGACCAAATTTCAATTCATGTTCATAGGTTAGAAAATAAAGATTTTCCAAACAGTTTAACCTTGGCAAATCAATAGCTAGGTAGAAATTGAATTTGGTCCAACTGTTTAATTTGGACCAAAGGGGAGAAATAAGTGATAGAGTAGTTTATGTTTTTAAAGAAAAAGAGATATTAAAAAAGAAAAAGAAAAAAAAAGGATGAAAGGGTCTGCAAGTCTAAGTGCAACCTGCAAATGGAAAGGGGTATTTTATCCTATTAATAACCATTATCCCCTGAAAAGCTTATTCATTTACTCCTCTTTCTCTATGGTTCACCCCCATTTATCTCCCAACCCCACTACTATACTCACTAGTCACATCATTGTTAATCAACCTACCACTTTCACCCCATCTCCTCTCACTTTGCTCGATCTAATGACCCATGTCCCTTTCAGGCCACCCCTCACCTTCCAAAAGTTAATTCCAGGGGGGTCTGAAGTCGCCGGTTTCTGCCCCCATACGTGTCATGCCCTCGTGAGTTCACACCCCCCCTCTCATACCATCTACTGCTCCCTAGGCCCCTCGAAAAGCTGTATTTGGTATCAGCCAAACCACTCACCTATTCGACCATTGGACACCCACCACCTCACAGTGCCAAGCTGTCTCATCCACCCAATCACTTCCATTCCTGCCATTGGGAAATATATGGGTTGGGCTGTCGGACCCGCGCCGAATCAAGCTAATCCAATGACACGATTACAAATCATAAAACCACCAATTTACGCCGATTTAAAATTTTAACTGTTATTGTGCACTTGTAGGTGCTTTTCTACTCCATTCAGCCATTACCAAGAACACACAGTGAAGCCAAAGCATAGTAATATAGTACAGGACTACTCATTTTCTTACAGTGATCATCATTTCCCACTCTTGAATCCCATTTCTATTTAAATCCCTATTCTTTCTCCCTCACTGAAATCCCACTTATTTAATCCCTTTCTATTACAGATTTAGCATAGGACAATTTTCAGAGGAAAGTTGCAGAGAAAGTAGAACAACAATGGCACCAAAGAAGAAAGAACTAGAAGTATTCAACCTAATGGTGCACCCACCATTGAATTTAGATCATTTATCATTGGCCGAGAGTGATTACAAGATTCATAAAACCCTCTCAGAAATTGATTTGTTTAAAATATATTGTTGGTGGGAGGACAAATTCATGGAGGAAATGGTGGCATAAGCCTTTGGGACATCAACCTACCTTTCTACATCTTCCCTAAAACACATAGTTGCCCAAAATTGATCAGGAAGTGGCATTCATGTTACAATCCATAAAAAAGAGTAGTGATGACCCCAACAGGACATATTTTATTCAAAATTGATGCTCAATCCATTATGCAGATGATGCAAGCCCCAGTTAAAAGAAGGGGTTGCTCCTTTGTCACATGAAGTTCTAATTGAAATGTACCAAAAGCTTGATTTTTCCAAGAGCTAAGACATTAGAACTTTTCATGGATGAGAACACACCTCTGCCAAGAAAAAACCCTCCTTATTCCTCCTCTATTTTCCCTGACTGAACCAGACATATTGCACAGTTCTTTCCTATTTACTTGGCTATTATTTTGACCAATGGATTCGTGAAGCTATTATAGAGTTCCTATATATCCTCTCAACTGAATCCAAGCCTTTCGTCCTTTTGAACTTCAGCCAGTTTTTGGCAGATGCAATCCATGAACAGCTGGTCAATTTCCTCATAGATGAATTTTTCATTACTCCTCAGTGTTGGTTTACATGTTTTTGTATTTTCAGGTAGACAAGTTCTAGTTTTCATTAACCAAAATGAATGAGGAAGGTGAACCTCAATCAATAATATTTTGGACAACATTGGTAATGAAAGATAAAAAGGACTTCAGCTATAATACAATCATGGAAATTTTTGTCCACCCAACAATGAGCCTCCTCATTGGGAAAACAGAACCAATGATAAATTAAGTTATAAAGATAATTATGCAACTATCTGATCAAGCCAGAACTATTGATTGGTACTTGTACCAAAACTACACTAAAATAAGATTGTATGGCTATGAGTTAGCCCCTACAAGCTACCAAAGTTCCTCCCCATTAGGATCATTGCATTGGAGTACATTAGATAGATGAGTAGTGCAGATGAGATGCATTTTGTATCAGCCAATAAGAAATCCCAATTCAGGATCAAGTCCCAAATTGGTCCCTTGATTTGCAATATCAGAGCTACAGGAGAGGAGGCAAACAAAAGATTAAGAGAGAT
The DNA here is from genome assembly GCA_000404065.3 of Pinus taeda. Taxonomy (NCBI): domain Eukaryota; kingdom Viridiplantae; phylum Streptophyta; class Pinopsida; order Pinales; family Pinaceae; genus Pinus; species Pinus taeda. Next base: position 10,188 of record APFE031672085.1, on the reverse strand, counting down.
GAATTTTACCCATATCTTCACATGGTCTTATGATCCATGGGGCATTATTTCTACGAAGAGGGTGGAAAGCAAGTCCACTACCTACATTGACACTCAAAGGCCCAAAATCAAGAAATATATGAATCAAATAGACTGGATTCCATATACATTGCAGGAAGCCAAGAGCAAGTAATTTCCTCTTCCAGTGCACAAACTCCATGGAAGAAGGAGAAATAAATTACTAAAGAAAGGTCCTAAAAGGGGAAAGAGCAAGAGCAAGGAATAACAGGGAAGAGATCCAAATAAGATCAATCACCAGGAAACGATATTTCAATGAAATAATTCAAGTTAAAGTATAGGAAGAAAGCTAGGAAACACATGGACATAGATAAAGGGTCACAACAGCAGAGGATGATCAACATAATTGATATTCCAGATTCCTCCCGAGTTGGAGGAAAATCATTTCCTTCTACTCCAATTTCAGGAAGACAACAATCTCTTCAAGTGTCCTCATATTCAAAGGTGATTGAAGAGAAAGAAGAGACAATTTTTGATACCTTCAGAGAAATAAAAATTAGAAATGAAATACTAAAGAAGAGCACCTATGCTCAGTTTTGGAAGTAGAGTGCAACTGCACAAGGCATACTTCTCTCTGCCTTTGACTCAGAGAAGGGAAAAATTAATATGGCATTTTTGGAGGCATAAACATCATAGCCCAGAACTCCAGAAGACTACTAGCAGACTTCCTTTGAGTTTGACGTCAAAAATGTCCATCCAATAGATGATATGGAGATGCACAAGCAAACAGGGGATATGCTTTCATTGACTTTAACTAGCACTTCCATGAGTTTATTCAAAATGCAGGTAGCCCTATCAAATACTCAGCCTCGGTTGAAGATGGAGAGAATTTCATCATTATCAAAGGACACCAGAATTAAGTCTTTGGAAGACTTACTAATAAAAATTGAATATGATCCCTCAAACACAAAAGCAACCTAAGAAGTAATAAAGAAGAAAGAGTTAGACATTGCAGCTCTAATGAAGCAGCTCAAGATGCCTACTACACATGATCCACTAACCAAGGAAATAGAGGAAATAGAGAGCATAAAGGTTGACATGATGAAACTAATAGTGGAGCAGTCCATCCAAATCAAACTGATGGAGACGTAAATGGAAAATATGGTGTAGGATAAAGACAAAGCAACACAGATGGCTAGCACAATAGTGGAGACCCTTCCTTTAATAAGCCTACCCATAACTACTCCAACAGGCGCAACCACAGGAGCAAGAAGCAGTGCAGAACAACTGGCAAGATCTATGGAAGGAATGAATCTGCAGAATGAAGAAATCAAGAGGTTGGAATCCCAAGTTGGTGTGCTACAAGATCAAATTAAAAGAGCTAAAAAAATAGCTTGGTAGAGATGCAGAGAGAAAAGGCACTGATAGAGAAGCTTCAAAAGTCAAAAAAAGAATCATCCATTGGAAATACTCTAGGGAGGGATAAGGAGATCATTTGGCACAAAGTGATAGATCATATGAATGAAATTTGGCCTAGCATCCAAATTATTTTTTAACAGAAAGAGTTAGTAGAGATAGCCAAAGAAGCCATTTCAGCCACCAACATAGAGTTGGAAGATATGCCAGCAACAACAAACAAAATTATCAAGTTTCTGAATGCAAGAAAGAAATATGAGCTGGAAGAATTGGGAGTAGCAGATAGGACATAGACCATACTACAAGTCAAAAAGGTGTTGACAAAGAAGAGTTTAAATGTGTAGATTCAAGAAAAATGTGAAGTTATAGCACTGATAGTCAACATGTTTTTCAACAGAATGCAACCTATACATCAAAAATACCTTCCCTCTTTGTTTGTTATAAATGACAAAGAAATGGATAGAGGGGATTATGTCAAGAAATTACAGGACATAGCCATAGATGCTGCAAATCTTTCCAACATCAAAGGCAACATAATAGGAAAGGCTTTACTAGAAGAAATCAGCAATCAAATTTACATTGAACATGAGCTGAAGCATGTGTTTTTGGTCAAGCCATTGTTTTCCAAATACACTGATCTTGATGAGGTTTATCAAAGATTAACCAAGATCAAGATCCCAAAAGGGGAAGCATGGAGTGAGTTATGTGACTACTAGGAAGAATGAGACAAGGATGACTAAAGTGACCATACATGCTTGAGTCAACACCAACCACGTCAGCAGAACCACTCCAGTGAATTTAATACTTCAGGCAACAACATCCCAGAAAAGAGGGACACATGTCCCAGTTTTCTCAGTGTGGCCACTTCTTGGCTACATTAGTCAACTTTTCCTTCATTGTAATAAATAATAGATTACCAAGTGTACAAGGAAATTATTATAGTTTTTGTTTAAATGCTCCATGCATTGGGAGTATTAGGGGTTGTACCCTAGTCATTAGAACGATTTTTCTATTTGGAGCATTATAATTTTGAGCTAGAGGATCAATAAAAAAGGACAATTTAGAGGATACTTGATCTTTTTTGACCTGGTGATGTTTTTATTTCTATGTTTAATGTATTTCTATTTATCCATCCATGCATCTTCCATTATTATTGTGAACCAGAAATTAAAGTTTAAGATATGATATTAGAGCACTTTAATGCTATCTGTGTTTACAATGTATATGTTTTCCACTAAAGTAAGATTAAAAAATACTTGAATGATTTTTAATCCTAACTGATATCATTTTTCTGTCATTCCATTTATCACTCTGCTTTAAAGATCTAGTAGGTATAGTTAGTTTGCCCTGCAAACGCTCTGTAAGATTGATGCCATCACCCAGCCTGTGACTCCATAGCCCAATGGAAAATATTAAAAGGTAATCTTTCCCCAACCAAATGGACAAACAAACAAGCAATATTTTTACTCTCAATATCTAGCCTAAAACATTATAGCAATAAAACCAAATTTAAATCATAATCACATAGAGAGAGCCTCTCTGAGTGTAGGAATTTACAGGGTAAGTTCCTCAGAAATAACACCAAAGGACACCGCTCACAAACAGATCAAGATCAATACGCCAGTATTTTTGATGTGGTTAAAACCCTCAAAGAGGGAAACAGTCCACGGCCTGAGCCAACGTGGCCACTTCAGGAAATTTATTAATAAAAGAAGGAAAATTTACATAAGATTCTCTCATGAACAGTTAACCTACAAATGACCCTCCATGCTCTTTAAATAGAGATCATGGATCAATCGGATGTTAAGCCACAAATCAAGTGTCGGTAATACCGCGGAGAGAATGAACCGTCGGATCACTACATATCGTGACTGTCAGATTGTAAGTTACAAAAGTACATAGTAAAGAAACACACTTTACCTAACTCTATACTAGACCAAGTTATACTTAACTATTTCC
>APFE031672079.1:0-19920 GCA_000404065.3 Pinus taeda | reverse complement strand
AAATTTGAAGTCTGTCCTGTCTTAATACAGTCATGGCACTTTGATAATCTTCATGGATCTAATTCAGATCACTTTTGCATATAACTTTTATGCTTATATCATTGGTATCATAGCCAATCCTAGTTCGCTTTCACTGCATCAAATCTGTTACAAAATCATTGCTTTATGCTATACCAATAAAAGAGTCATGATAGTATTATTCACCTTTTATGGATGGTCCAATGGTTCGTAGGTCACCCTACATTGATATTAAGGGAGGCTACTAGAAATATTTAGTAGTTCAATTGAACGTGTAATGCTATTTACGACAACCTTTTGAATACGAAATGAAATTGATGTTTTGTGTAGACTTATATAAAGTTCCAATTCTAGATTCGTGAATACACTCAGAGTTGAAATGATCAAGGTAGTAGTGGATCACAACATTCCTTTCAGTATGTCAATGGAGGAACACTAGATGAGCACAAGACAATCAATGAAAGGGATATTTTACTGATAGTGAGGAAACTTCTTTACATACTCACTAGAGAGAAAGAAACACTCACCTCTACGTGGAGCCCACCGATATTTTGATCAATAGCGTTGGAGACAACATGAATCTTGCAAGCTTTGGCACCAATGCATTCATTGATGAATTGAAGCTTGTGAATGGTTATGATTTGAATATTGGGTACTTGAGGTACATGAGCCTCTGTTGAAAAATTGGGTAGCTGTGGTCGGTATTTTCATTGGCAAGCGATGGCGAAAATTCAAAATTTTGTCTTTGACCCAGTCGGCCTCAAGTAGTACATTTCTGCCCCATGTGTGAAATGTCACCTCCTTTAACACACATAAATATGTCATTGTTGAACCTCATTTGCACCATCACTTCACACATCAATTCAACCTGAAATTTCAGGAGTATCTCACACGTCGAGAGTCAAAGGAGCCTTTCTTCTTTGCATTGACCATCACACCTTTCTCTGTTTGACTTTCATTGACTTGGGATGCTTTGGTTATGTTTTGACCAAGTTTTTGATTGTTGAAGGAGGCCGAAAATTGCAGATGTTCATTGACTTGGTTTGACCGAAGTTTTATCCATAATTTTGGCTTGTTGACTTGAGTTAACTACAGGGTTTCACTGACGCATTTCACTGAAGATTTCAAGGATTTGTTGACTAAGGTTTAACTGCCTTCCACAGGCCGACATTCAACCCTTATTGTTGCATACTTGACTTTGACCAAAAGTTTAATTTCTCTCATCTTTGACTAGTTTTGACTTGGAAAGTTGAATTTCTCTCACATCTTTGACTAGTTTTGACTTGGACGTTTTGAGGTCTGATTTGGAGTCTTGTTGGAATATTCTTGATGTATTATTCATGAACATAATTCTTTCTCTCTCTCATAAGGAAAGATTGATTGGGTTTTCCTCTTGTGGGTTTTGCTCTGGCTGTGAGCCTAATTCTTGGTGTCTCTTGTCTACTGTTTACTATTTATTGTGATTTCTTTACTGTTCTATTGATGAAATAAATGGATGAAGTTTTTCATGTATAGCTACTTGATGATTTGAATTTAAAGAAAGCACTGGCTATATCATTAGTAGTAGTTATCAATTGTGAAAAACTATACTAGTCTTGCTATACTAGTAAAACCATGGGATTAGAGCTTTGGTGAAGGAAAAAGAGTTGGGAGATCACCTTGAAGAGCACTTGAAGGGCATGAAGAAGTACTTTGAAGAGTTTGGATTCTATCTTGTATTTTTTTACCAGAAATCTTCATTATGAATACCTACACGAACACTGAAAGCAAGCTTGAATGAGCTACTAATTACAAGGCATGGAAGTCTAGACTTGACATAATACTTGAAAGAAACAAGGTGTTGGGAATTGTTATAGGTAAAGTTATTGAACCATCTGATCAAGCAGGAAAGGAGAAATTTCATGAATATGACATCTTGGCAAGAAGCATCATCTTGGACTCTGTTAGGGATCATTTAATTCCCTATATTGTTGAGCTTAAAACTTCCAAGGCTATGTATGATGCCATTGTTGGATTGTACACTATCAACAATGTCAACCTATCCATCAATCTAAGGGGTCAACTTCACAATATCAAGATGACAAAGAATGATATGGTAGTGTGATATTTTGTCAAAATTACTTAAAGAAGAGATTGACTCAAGGCCATTGAAGAAGAAGTATTTGACAAAGAATTGGTAGTTGTTGCTTTGGGTGGTCTGCCTAGATCCTGGGATTCTTTTGCATCAAGTGTTTGTGGAAGAGAAAATGCACCTACTTTTGACAAGCTGTGGGTTGTTTGTACTTAAGAAGAACCAAGACCTCTCTAGAGGTGACATTGAAGATCCAAGTGAAGAAGCCTTTACAGCACATTCAAGAAGCATCAAAAGAAGAAGACCTAATTTTGGAAGGTTTCAAAGAAGTTCTAGTAGAATACCTAATGCAAGACCTACTCTAAAATCTGATTTAAGAAGGGAACCCGCTCCATGTAGAGGACCTCCTCCTCCCTCTTATGATAGAAGAGATGGAAGAGATAAAAGAGATATGACAAATGTTCAATGTTTTGGTTGCCAAGCATATGGTCGCTATCAAGCTCACTGTGCTCAAAAATATTGAAGGGATAATTATCAAAGGAATGAAGATCGAAGAGGGAGAGGGAAGCATCATGCTTCTGCTGCTGATCTGAATGAATCATCTCACAAGGAAAGACATATGAATAACGATTTTGATTCTGAATATTCATTTTATTTTGCCTTGACAGGTTAGTTGAAAATTGTGTAACTAGGTTTGGTCTTCATAAGTATGAAATGTATTTTTGATTCTTGTAAATTATAAATCGAAAGAAAAAATTATTATTATTATTTTGAATCATGGGTTTCATGCTCAAGGCCTTTTATTTTATAGGTCAAGCACTCATTGAGTGCTTCTAGGGTTTGTCTTAGGTCAAGAAGTCAAAAGAGTCATTGTCATAAGTTGAAGACCCCACTAGGCACATTGTAACTTGTAAAGAAAATTATGTTTGTCTTTAAAAGTGTCAGAATACCCTCCAAGACCAAGTTGGCTTGACAGCTGGCAAGTCGGCCTAAAGGAAGAGCCACGTCCATCCTTGAAGAGCCTATAAATAGAAGAGGACTCGTCTTACTTGAAGCACACTCACGCACCACTCATTCAAGCGAAGGAAGAGGAAGGAGAAGGCAACGAAGAAAACTTATGTTTGGGCTACTTTTCTCTCTCACGTGCTAAAGAGGACTAGGGTTTCTGCAACAGACCTAGGGCATCCATCTACAAGTTCGATCTTGGAGAAAAGGAGGCAAAGAGGTCAAGCGAAGGTCACCAAGGGTCTCTCTCAAGCTCCAGAAGTCGGAAAAGGGAAACCGAAGGTCAGAGGAAGGCTCTAGAAGAAGATCGAAGTTCCCATGTGTGGCAACAACAACTGCAGAGAGGCTGAAATTGTTACAGCAGACCGAGACCGAGATTGGGTTTGACTAGATTGAAGTTGGCACATCATATGAAGAGGTTGGTCTCGATGTCAGTGTCGGTGCCGGTCTCGGGCTCCGTCTTCGGTTGCGGCTGGGGCTCAAGCTCGGGCTTGGGCTCAGTCTCAGTCTCGGTCTCGGTCTCACGCTCGAGCTCGGGCTCGGGCTCGCACTCGGTCTCGAGCTCAGGCTCAGTCTCGTGCTCAGTCTCGGTCTCGCTCTCATCAATTGAAGAATCTATAAGGAAGAGGAGATTTATGGGTTTTCCTCTCAAGAAGAGAGTTTTTGGCCCTGGCTTGTAGCCTATATATTATGTCATTGTTCTTCTTGTTTTATTAGTTGTTTGATGTTTCACACATATTATAATAAGGAACAAAGCTACTAAGTAAAAATGAATCACAATTAGTTATCAAGTAAAAGAGAATTAATCATAATCATTGCCCTATTGAATTCTCAACATTTCCATTGTATGTCATGATGAAATATGGTTGATCGACAATGTTGATTTGGGGTAGCACTGGATGTGCTCTAGCCATGAAAATTGGTGGGGAGGCTAAAGCACATGAGATCTCCAAAACCTAGAAATGGTTTAGGGAAATTCTGCTCGGTGAAGGAGATATTACAATAATTAATATTTTTAATGGGTTCCTAAGTCTAAACTTAGGAAAATAAAAATATTAATGGGTATTAATATAAAGCTGGGTTAGAAGGTTTTAAATGATATGGATCAAGCCAAATCTAATCTTAGCCGTTGATTGATGTAATCTTGACCGTTGAAGACTCAATAGAAAAAGTATAAGAGGAGGCTTGAGGGTCAGTTGGAGATACTCCAGAGTGATCAGCCAGTTCGATTTTTTAGAGCGGGGTTTGCTAAGAGAAATCAAACCAGTGATTAGAGTTGCAGCGAGGGGCAGTGAGTACGAGGTAGAGATAATGCCGAAAGACCAACGCAGAAGCAGAGAGGCAAACATAGAGCCAGAGGGAGCCACGCAGAGGCCAACAGTGATTGCGCAGAGGCCAAAAGAGCTTGCGTCATCCACGCAGAGGTTGCAGAAGTGACGCAGAGGGCCAGAGAGGCTACATAGAGCCTCAGAGGGATGATGCAGAGGGTTTCAGGCTGACGCAGAGGCCAAGAGGGATGACGTAGTGCTTCAAATTGTGTTGGAGAGGGTTTCGTGGGGCAGACTTTCAGAATATCTGCTTCTAAAGAGAGGTATTACTGCCAGATTTTTTTATCTCTGTCGGGTGAGCCAGTTTGGCACCTAGAGTACTCAAGAAAAGCTGCTCAATAATAAAGTCCTCAGAAGTGCTACACCGGTCTTCCCATGTTGGGTTTTTCCGGGGACGATTGTCCAAAAATAACGGTATCCCTTGTGTGTTTGATCATTTATTTCAGCCGTTGATCTATAGATGGTTGAGATTGTATTGTGTTATTTCAGTGTTTATATGGTTAAATAACTTGTTAGTAATTAAACAAGTAGGCGAAATAAACCAGAGAATACAGATAAAATTTCTAATGGGTAATACTTAGAAATTTCAACAGACAATGGTGCCTCTAGGTACATGATAGGGAATCATGATCATCTCTCTGAATTTGTTGAAAAGAAGATAGCTCAAAGAGTTGAACTTGGAGATAGTGGCAAATGTGAAGTCAAGGGCATTGGTTCATCTTCCTTCCCATTGGAATCAAGAGGTAATGTATCCATTAACAATATTTGTATGTTCTTGGTTTGAAGAAGAATTTGTTGTTTATTTCTTCTCTTCAAAACAAAGGATATAGAGTGGCTTTCGTGGATGGACAAGTTCTAGTATGGAAGAAGAATGCCTCCCTTGAATCTGCGAAAGTGAATGGTGTTTGAATTGGAGGATTATATTGTCTCCTTGTACGCTCAATTCAAGCCCTACTACACAATACCACTGATCTTTGTGAGTTATGGCATTGAAGGTACACTCATATGCATTATAAAACGTTATCTAGATTGAAAGACTTTGTCAAAGGTGTACCTGAACTTAGGACTTAACATGATGGAATATGCAAAGGATGTGCCCTTGGGAAAAATGTTAAGACAAGATGTATTAGCAGTGATAGGAGATCCCAAAGCATCTTGGATCTTGTGCACTTTGATGTTTGTGGGACTATGTCTAATAAGACCTTGGGTGGAAACTTGTAATGTGTCTCTTTCATTGATGACTATTCACGCAAAACATGGATTTATCTTGTAAAGACCAAGGGTCAAGTATTTGAAAAGTTCTGTGAATTCAAGGCACATGTTGAGAATGCTACCAGAAGAAGAATGAAGACCTTGAGGTTTGACAATGGAGGGGAATATGTATCCAAGGAATTGATTGCCTTTTGCAGGAATGATGGAATTAAGAGGGAGCTGATAGTTCCCTACTATCCTCAACAAAATGGAACTGCTAAAAGGAAGAACAAGACTATGATGGAAGTTGCCAGGGCTATGTTTCATGATCAAGAGATGCCTATATTTCTTTGGGGAGAAGCTACAAAAACAACTGTCTATGTTCAAAACAGGTGCCCACATCGAATCTTGGAGTACAACAAGAGTCTTTATAGGTGAGAGACCAAATGGTGAGCATTTAAGAATCTTTGGTTGTCTTGTTTATGTTCACGCGCCCAAGGAGAAAAGGACAAAATTGGAACCTTTCGGGAAGAAAGGAACCTTTGTTGGCTATAGTGAAGATTCAAAGGCATTCATGGTCTATGTACTAGGACATCGTTACATTGAGACTTGTAGGGATGTTGCATTTGATGAGGATGCTGCTTTCTGGAAGTCCAAGGGTTCACACTTGGATTCTGATGAAGTAGTACAAGTAGCTCCAAAGAATATGGAGTCAAAGACTAAGGAAATTTAACTGATGAATCAAGACATTCATGAAGAATCTGATGATCATGAAGTTATTGACTCCCCTAGAGCCACTATACCTGAGAGTTGAAAAAGACCTGCCTGGCTTGAAAGGACATTGAAGGATTCTGAAGGACATGCTGCAGATCGTTGGACCTTCAGGGAAGGCAAGAAGTCGAAGAAGTACTCTGGTTATGTAGCCACGATGTGTAAGATCATTGAGTCCAAACCATCCACTTATGAAGAAGCTGCTGAGGAACAAATTTGGAAAGATGATATGATTGAAGAGTATCAATCTATATTGAAGATTAATGTTTGGGAAATTGTGCCAAGACCTAAGGAAATTTTGTTATGTCTTCAAAGTGGATCTACAAAATCAAACACGCTGTTGATGGGAGTGTTGAAAAGTACAAGGCAAGATTTATGGCCTGAGGATTCTCCCAGAAAGAAGTAGAGGATTATGAAGACACATTTACTCCCATTGCTAGGTATGCATCTTTTAGATTTGTCGTTTCTCTTGCTTCTACTGCAGATTAGAAATTACATCAAATGGATGTCAAAACTTCTTTTCTGAATGGGGTCATTGAAGAAGAAGTCTATATTGAACAACCTCAAGGGTTTGAGGTCCATGATAGAGAAAGACATGTTTACAAATTGAAGAAAGCCTTGTATGGGCTGAAGCAGGCCCCTCGTGTGTGGTATTCTCGCATTGATGGTTATTTGTTGAAGCTTGGTTTCAAGAAGAGTGATGCTAATCCGAACTTATATTTCAATAGATTACTTGTTTTTGACAGGGGTTGAAGTGCTTATTGTCCAGTGTAAGAGGGAGTTGGTGTCTGAATTTGAAATGAAGGATCTTGGTCTGATGCACTAGTATTTGGAATTGGAATGGAAAAAACCTAATGGAATCTTTGTTGGCCAAGGCAAACGAACTATTTTGATTCTTAAGAGGTTTGGCATGATGTACTGCAAGTCCATGGATACTCCGATGGGGACGAATTTCAAGAAGATTTGGGACTGTGACTTTGATTTGATTGATCCGTCTATGTATCACAAGCTGATTGGCTCATTGAATTATCTTGTGAACACTAGACTTGATATTTTTTATGCTGTAAACACTTTGAGCCAATTCTTGGTTGAGCCTCAACATGTGCATTGGGTTGCAGAAAAGAATATATTGAGATACTTGCGTGGCACTATTGAGTATGGTTTGAGATATGCTTCTAGTGGGGAATGGTAGTCGTATGGTTTCACTGATGCTGATTGGGCTGTTAGCTCTAGGCTTTGCTATGGTTTCATGGTCCAATAAAAAACTAACTTCTATTGCTCTAAGTACGACTGAAGCGGAGTACATTGTTGCGTGTTCTGCCTATTATGATGTTGTGTGGCTTCAAAAATTGTTTGCTAATTTGTTTGACCAAGTGTTGGAATCAGCGATTATATATTGTGATAATCAAAGCTGTGTAAAGCTCTCCCAAAACCCGATGATCCATTATAGGTTGAAGCACATTGAGCTCAAGTATCAATACATCTAAAATATTGTCCAGAGGGGAGATGTGAAACTCGAATATTTCCCTACTGATGAGCAGGTTGTTGATGTGTTGACAAAGCTGTTGCCTTGGATAAAGTTTGCTTATTTTAGAGAACAACTTGGAGTTGTTGAGAACCCCTCTCCAAGAGAGAGGGAGCATTGATTGCATAGCATCATATGATGGACAATCTTCCTTAGGCAGAGGATTAGCCAGGAAAATTGTCACACCCTTATGACTTGTATCGTCAGGGACTTTGATTTGATGATTCCTTCCTTAGGCTATGCGTTGTGAGACCTTGTGGTTGGGAAAATGCTTTGATTTGATGATTCCTCCCTTAGGCTATGTCCTGTGAGACCTTGTGGTTAGGGAGATGCATTGAGATGGCTATTCCTCCCTTAGGCTGTGTGTTGTGATAACTTGTGGTTGGGAAATGCTTTGATTTGATGATTCCTCCCTTAGGCTATGTCCTGTGAGACCTTGTGGTCAGGGAAATGCATTGAGATGGCTATTCCTCCCTTAGGCTGTGTGCTGTGAGACCTTGTGGTTAGGGAGATGCATTGAGATGGTGATTCCTTCCTTAGGCTGTGTGCTGTGAGACCTTGTGGTCGGGGAGATGCATTGAGATGGTGATTCCTTCCTTAGGCTGTGTGCTGTGAGACCTTGTGGTCAGGGAGATGCATTGAGATGGCGATTCCTTCCTTAGGTTGTTCGTTGTGAGACCTTGTGGTCGGGGAGATGTATTGGGATGAGTTGGATGTTATGTATCTTTCCTTATGATGAGACTTGTGATCTTTCCCTTACCTCATTTGCACCATCACATCACGCATCTCAATTCGATCTAAAAGTGCAGGAGTATCTCACACATATGAAGGAGTCAAAGGAGCCTTTCTTCTTTGCGTTGACCAACACTTTTTTCTCTGTTTCACTTTCATTGACTTGGGATGGTTCAGTTCTATTTTGATAGAGTTTTTCACTGTTGAAGGAGGCCGAAAATTGCAAATGCTCATTGATCTGGTTTGACTGAAGGTCTATCCATAATTCAGGGTTGTTGACTTGAGTTGACCGCAGGGTTTGACTAAGGCATTTGACCAGAGATTTCAGGGATTTGTTGATTGAGGCTTGACTATCTTCCACAGGCTGAAATTTGGCCCTTATTGTTGCAAACTTGACTTTGACTAGAAGTTGAATTTCTCTCTCATCTTTGATTGGTTTTGACTTGGACATTTTGAGGTCAGATTTGGAATCTTGTTGGAATATTCTTGATGTACTATTGATGAATAAAATTCTCTTTCTCATAAGGAAAGATTGATTGGGTTTTCCCCTTGTGGGTTTTGCCATGGCTGTGAGCCTAATTCTTGGTGTCTCTTGTCTATTGTTTACTGATTATTGTGATCTCTTTATTGCTCTATTGATGAAATGAATGGTTGAAGATTTTCATGTATAGCTACTTTGATTTGAATATAAAGAAAGGACTGGTTATATCATTAGAAATAGTTATCGATTGTGAAAAACTACACTAGTTTTGCTATACTAATAAAATCATTAGCCTCGAGTGTTTTGAAGCACTTTTTTTTGTGCTAAATAATTCACGACATAATCACACCAATGTTGAACTAAGCGGGGACGAAACGGTGACGTCTTTTGGAAGCGGGGACACAGAAGCGTCATTTTCCAAAAATCTAGGAAGTGAAGCGTTTCGGAAGCGTCTACTATATATAATATATATTTATATTTTTTTGATTTATATTCAAACCAAACATCACCCAATACCAAATTAGTTTTAGAAGACATGAAAACATGCATATTTTTACATAAATCAAGATAGATATGGCATCCATGATTCCATTGTAAATCAATGATTAATTATTCGAGCATCAATCAGATATTCTAGCAATTACAAACATACATAAATTTTTTTAAGCATATTATAAAATATAAAACATTTAAGCATATTATAAAACATAAAACATAGAGCATATTATCTTGCAAGTGAGCAACTGTTAACATTTCTCATGTCCAAAATTCAAATAATAATGTTTACAAAATAGGCCACTTAGTCAATGCCAAGACAAAATGGTTCAAATTCACGAGAAGCCGACAAGTCTAATGACTAATCTAAGACAAAAGTAGTAAATTATGAATATATCTACTGAGCCTCCTCCTTCCACCACGAAGAGAATGTGGCGGTGGGCCTCCACGTGGTGACATTGAAGAAGCTGCTTGTGGAAGTTGTGGGAGTGGTATTGAAATCGATGAAGACAAAGCCTTTGTTGTTGGTGTTGAACCATGGAACCTGGGAACCTGGGAACTTGGGAACCAAGAGACCAGATGGGGGTGGCATCTCAACTCGATCATCATCATCCTGGAATTGCTTAAAAAATTCATAAATTTAATGAGTTGCTTCCCTCTCCTGTAAAGCTAACTAATCCACCCACATTCTTTATGCTTCACAATATCATGCATCAAAAGGTTCAATGTGTGAACCAGACACCCAGACCAAAAGATGTGTGGATGAGTACACTCTAACTTTTCCTGCGGCCTTACAATTTGCTGCATTATCTGTCATCACTTGAACCACATTATTCGGACCAACATCTCTGATTGATTGCAATAGGATATCTGCAATGTTTTGGGAAGATGCATTAATGGAGGAGGAGTCATGACATGTAATAAATATTGCACCACTAGCAGAAACACTAAGAACATTTATCAAGTGTTGGTTTCTAATATTTGTCCACCCATTTGATAGTTGATACAATGGAGACCCCACAATCTACCCACTCCTTTGTAAAATATGTCAAAGCTCTTTGAACCTTTGCTTTTTCTCTTTCTAATAACACTGTTCTAGCTTTCTCATAGTTGAGGGACTTTATCCTTTTGGGGCTTCATTGATGGCCTTTACCATTTCATGCCAATAGAGAGAGCAAAACACATTGAATGGTACACCGCAAGCACAAAGAAATCAGACTATCTTTCCAGCCACATCATCCCTCCCAGCGACATTCAGGAAATCCCCTATTGTTCTTTTACCTCTAGAGTTTGCAGAAGTACCATGAGGAGATGAGCTACCAAATCTAGAGGTTGCACTTGATTCAGACTGAGTTTTTTGCTTCTTGCTTTTTTGTTGTGCAACCTCCTCTATTTGGATGTATTTTCTTCTTTGCTCAGCTGAAATGTTTGGGCAAATTTGTATCTCCACAACACCCTTTTTATCATCACTGTCCATCACCCCACAAAGATGCCTCCTCACACAGGTATATGAACCACTAAATGGTTTTTCTCCATGACAACCATGAGGGCACAAAAATTTGTAGCTTCCACCACCCTTTCCCCCTTCAAGTTTGGTCACATAGTTTCACAAGGGTGTCAATGCAACTTTCCCTTTTAGTGTTTTAGTATTCCCTTCAGGTTCATCCCCTTCCTCTTCATCATACATTGTGTCACTCATATGGGGACCACTATCCTTTTGTTCTTCTTCCCTTCTATTCCTACTCCCCCTTGCCATCATTAAAACCAAAAGTGGAATGATATATAGAAGCCAAAAGAACACCATCTTGGAATATGGATATAGATGGTGGACAACCTGCAATTAAACGAGCAAGTAGAAAGAATGGGAAAGAGTAGGAGAGGGAGGAGAAAAATACAAAAAAAATCACAAAAAAATGAGGGAGTTTGGGGTTTGCACTTACCTCTTTAGCTCTTATAGATGGAAGCCCTTCTTTACTCCTCCAAGTTCCCCCTCTTTCTCCTAGCTCCTCCTCCTTCACTCCTCCAAGTTCTCCTCTCTTTCTTCTCTCTTCTCCCTTCTCCAAGCTCTCATAAAATAAAAGTGAGAAAATGAGAGATGAAAGGGCCTTTTAATCCCTTCACTCCTCACCCTAACCCAAGTTGGATCCACCCCTAACAAAGAAAAACAAAAGAAATGAAAAAAATAAAAAAAATGCCACTTTGTGGCCCGCGTGGCGAAAACGGCCCGCTGCTTGGCGAAGCGGTTGCGATCCGTACGGATCCGACCTGGAACCGCTGCGGATCGTATGATCGATCTGCCATACGAAACGCATTTCGGGGATTGGGCTGTATGGTTTCGAAATGGCAGGAACCATTTTTTAGCCCGATCCGTGTTTCAAAATTTCCGAAACGTGTTTCAAAATCGCCCACAGATCCGTACAGATTGCATTTCGGGCTTTTGATTCGAGTGGGGGGGGGGGGGGGGGGGGGCGTTTCTTGCAACACTGAATCACACTAGACATTTGGAATTTGGGGATACATGTTTTGGAGTGTTGGAGTTCTCACCTTTTTAACCAAAATTCAAGAACTAACATAGTGGGAACATACTTCTATCTCCCCCAAGTGAGTATGGAGCATCTCAAGAATTGAAGGACACTGTGAAGGAGGCATCCCTCACTTTAACAAACTCCCTTGCAACTTCTTTGTCAGCCCTTCCTCTCAAACTAAGGACTTTGATTATTGAATGTTTCTCCCTCATCTTCTTGCACTTGTGACCATTCTCAATTTCAGTCCTCATCTCATTTTCTATCTGGATCTCGATGTCACTTTAGTGGTTATTGGGTTCCATGTGCTCTTTCGGGTCTTGGGTTTCAATGGATGAACATTACAAAAATGTTGAAAGTAATTTATTATCAACACTATGAGGACGAAATGTTTTGAAGAATGATGAAATATAATGTTTATAAATGATAAAATAGAATAGTAAAGTAATATCCAAATAGGAGTAGTAATAAATAGTAATAACCTATATTAAATATGCTATAAAGTTGCCTAAATAGTCATTAAGGCATAACTAATCATAGAGATACCTCTTGGAATATATTTATACTTAGGGCTATCCTCATTGAAATCATCAACCTTATCGATTGTCCAATAAAGCATTATATTTTCTATGTTACCGGATCCGTCAACCCTGATGGCTGGATCCCCGGATTTGAGACGGATCCGGATCCATAGAGATCCGCTTGTCTTCTCTGTGTGTGTAAATACTGTATGTTGGCAAAAATTTCTCTCGGTGGGTAAAAAACTGTAATTCAGCACGAAATTTCTAAACAAAAATATCAACGCAAGTCAATTTCGAATGTTAATAAATGATTAAAAATCCCAACGCGAAAATAAACTGAGTTGTTGGACGTCATAAAATTTATTATTTTTAATACAATATATTATAAACTTCAATTCAAGTGAATGAAGCTAATGGTAAGAACGAGCGGATATGAAGTCGGAGAGGGAGTTGGAGGGCCAGAATTTATTATTTCTATGTTGAACGTATTATAAACTTTAATACAAAGATATATTATAAACTTTATATTATTTAATACAAATACATATTATAAACTTTATATATTTAATTACAAATATATTTATAAACTTTAATAAAATATACATTATAACTCTATATTATTTAATACAAATACATATTAAAACTTTAATACATACGTCAATTTATAATATTTTCAATTCAAAATGTTTTTTTTTCTGAAATAGGTTTAATATTGCTTAATATAAATATTTTAACTATAATTAATATTAAATATTTATAAATGATGCATTTATTATTATTATGATTAACTTAATAATTATTTTAAAGTATTATATTGAATTTATAATTTAAAATTTCTTGTTTTTTTTTTTATATAAATTTAATTATTTTATAAATGATACTTTAGGATTATTTAGTATATAATTGTTTATTGTATATAAAAATTACATATTGTTTTTTTTTTAATTTTTTTTTATATAAATTTTATTTTAAAAATTATAAAATATTTTATATTTGCTTGTACTTGCCATTTCCTTGCCGTTTCCGGATCCTGGTTTTTCAAAAAACTGGCGGATCCTGCATCCTGGTAACTTGGTATTTTATAGACATATTTCTCTGTTGTGTGGAGGCACTTTTATGCTTATTAAGCAGAATGCCAAAGATAGTTGCCTTTGGGCTTAAAACACTAGTATTAGAGAGCCTTCGCTCATTGATCAGAAGAGATGATTTATAAATGAGGTTTGGGTTGTGTACTTTAAAGTTTACACAACTCAAGTAGGGCATTTTCCCAAGAGGTGTTATGGGTTACGCATAAGTGGGCCAAGAGGGTTATTGAGCCCTTAACTCAGAACTGTATCATTGGCCTGAACTGTATCATTATATTACAGTAAATGATGACTTTAGAGATCGTTACTGCCTAACCAAATGCAATAATGACACAATATGAGATGGCCATATCCACATGTGAAGGTTACACCTTTCTGAACTCAGATGAATGTAAACGACTCGTAACTTCTCAGGATCTAACCCAAGTCTTCAAAACTCTTTCCAATATATCGTTGTTTTTGTATTCAAAGAACATATCTGATTTACGCTACATAAAGCCATCCAATTACTGTTGAATTTTAAATATGACAATGACATCCTGTATCAACCCTTACTGGTGAAGCTGGGCTCAAAATCCTTCGAAACTAGATATCATGTTCACCAAGGCTTGTTGGAACCAGCTGAAGTACTCTGGTGATTAAACTGATTTTACAACTTTGATCCACAAGAAATGCTGGAATGAGTGTACACATGTTTCTGAAGTTTGGGCAAGTAAATTTAGGTAGATTCTTGGTAGTTTTAGACTTAAAACCCCAATTTGAGGGAGAGAATATCAACTGTAGAGGGTTGAAATTCCTTGCTCCTAAGCGGTGAAATACAGAACTTTGGATACATAGTAGTAATTACAGAATGTCTTCTATATATGGTCAATCCATATGGAGGGTTTACCTTATTTTAATTCTACCTTTAATTCTAAAGTTGCTTCATTTGTACTATTTGGTGGGGTGTTAGCCCTCACACATGGGAGCCAACTTATTACATTGGGCACTCAGCCTTATGTAATTGCACCCACTCCAGCCACAGGGCTTGAATAAAACTGAAATAATGAAGAGAAAAATCAACCAGAAGATTATACCTCAAACATCCAAGCTCAAATCTGAACAGTTCTCTCTAGTTTGATGGTGAATCATCCAGTATGTGATTTGAATGTGTCCAGCTCCAAGAACACTCTGGCATGACAAATGTGCAGCCACAGATCTGTCAATACAAAGTGTGTCACTCAACCCAAGAAACAGGTGTTCTTAAAATACTCAAATCTCACTTTTGCCTAGTGAGGAATGAACCAACCAGAGTGTTTATATCAGGAGGGCCTTTTTTTTCTTCTTTTTCCTTTTTTGGCTGTTCATTTTGAAGCTACACTCTCCCTGAGAAATGACTGAATCACCATTTCTGAGCCAAAAGATCCTGTTGCTTCTTGGCCATTTCGCAAGGGACGAACATGTTTCTTTAACAAGAAACTGACTCAAAATGGGCCTGGAGAAATCTCTGGCCATTTTGTATGGTTGTGACCTGGACTGATGCTTGTTGAAGTTTTGTAGCTAAAGTCGGTCTTCATAATTTGTCTTAGCCCTCCAAAATGACAACTATGAATTGTACTTCAAGTCGTCTTTAAAAGAAGTAAAATTTGATTTTTCAAATTATGAATTTTTGCCTCCAAAATGTAAAGTCGGCATCAATCTGTTCATGTCGGCTTGGCCCAACAGTCATGACACTTGGGCACATTCAACCACTATAAATAGGCCATTCGTCCTCCCCATTTAGGCCTAAATTTTCGGACCACATCTGAGATTAATTCGGATTACCTGAGGCAGAATTTCAGGACTCTTAAAGGACGAATCTGTGGGAAGAATTGAAGGATAAATTCTCTGTGGCAGGCCAAAATTTCTGAGGTTATTCATGGGCAGTTTGACCAGGTTTGACCTGGGTTTGGTTACTGGTCATTTTTATTTGATTTGACTGGAATATTCATATTGTATTCCTTGTTGAATGGAAAAATTTCTCTAAGAAAAGGTTGCTGGAGTTTTCCCCTGGTTTGGGGTTTTCCCGGGATAAATTTTGTCTCTTGTGTTTGGCTGTCTCTTCATGATTCGACTGTCATTATTGTTTTTACTATTGATGATTTTTTTGTATAATTACTTAATAATGAATGCAGTATAAATTGTATTGGTTCAAGAATCATTTGAAGTAATTATCACTATAGGAAATCATGAAAAATCAACATGGTATTAGAGCTATGGTGTAAGAGCTGCTAAAGAGAAAAATGGTTTTGAAAACAAGATTGATTGAAAGGAAAGACTATTTGCTGGAGTATAGGGCCAATCCTTTCTATGACTTAAATCCCATGAACAAAAGCATAAAAGAGGGCTGCAGCCTTGGTATAGGGCCAAGAATTGCAGGAAGAAGCCTCAGAAAGATGAGATGTTAATTTTTGGTATCTTCTATGCTTAAGAGAAATTTACTTCAATTTTCTTGTTAGCCCAAGATCATTGTCCAGTGTAGCAATCACATTAGCATGATAGTAAATTGCAGATAGAACATAAACATAAACAATAGAAGACAAGCCAAGACAAGAGGACACAAGATGTGGCACCAGTCAATGACAAACCCTGAAGAAATTTCAGCCCCCACTTCGGTTATCAATTTTCCTCATCACTCCATGCATTTAGTTTTAAATCCAAGCATGATAAAAATTCTAAAAATTTGGAAATGACAATATTTTCTGAAAACACAAATTTAGAGATTTCACAAATTTTGAAATTGCAGAAATAAAACACAGCGAAATTATGACAGCCACACAGAAAATAATAGTGATTTTGGACAATGTGACCATGGAAAAACCCCCTACAACTCTTGGGGAAAACTAGTTTGAGAGCTCTTCTTTATTTTTGAAAATGCTTTTACAGAGAAACTAAAATACACAGTAAAAGTTCTAGCAACCACAAATTACAACTTAGCTCGATTTTCGTGCTTGAACTCCACCTCAAAAATCATGCCAATCAGCAGACAGCCAAAATAGAAAATTTTCCAGCAATAACACAACATTAAATGCCATACGACCTACTTCAAAAAATGTGCCCAAAACTTGTTGTACATACTACGGACAATATGGACCATACGGATTTCAGTAGTACGATTGCCTCGAAAATTGTGCCCAAATATATCTTGAAATTCATGCCCTTGCTGATGTCCTTTCCTTGATTTTTGTGCCTTTCTCCTGCTGTACGGTTTTGCCTTGGGATGCGTGCCAATAAATGCTGCTGCCCAGATTTGCTGAAATGCCTTCTTGCTGCTCTCTTTCACTTTCTCACTGTTTATAAATTTTCTCATTGCTCTCTCTTCTCTTTCTCTCAAATGCTCATGAAAGAATGAATTGATCTTTTTCTTTTCTCTTCTCCTTTTACTCTCTAAATGACTTTTTGGGTTACCCTAAGATTTAACAGCTGAGATTCATTTAGATCTAGGGATGAGAATAAATGTGCATTTAATTTTCACTTTCTATTTTTTTTAACTCACTCACTTAAATAAAGACCCATTTAGCCTTTTATTTCCATAGTCACTTTTTGACTTTCTAATTCTTCATTGACTTTAATAAAGTCACCTTTAAATTAGAATGTAACGTTACCACTTATAAAGTCACTTTTAAATTAAATTGACTTTACCACTTATAAAGTCACATTAGGAGAAAAGTACAAATAAATTTGGACACTTTTCCTTAGGGCAAAGATCAAAGCCTTAGGGAACCACTTGTCCTCTGGTACCCAAATTTTAACACTCCCTCTTACCGAGGAAAGTGTTCCTCACCACTCCCATCTTGTCTCTGAAGTAGACATGCTTGCTCTGTGGTAAGGCTTTGGTGAAAATGTCCGCTACCTGCTTCATTTGTGGAAATGTGCTCATGCTTGATACCTCCCTTTTTGACATAGTCTCTAATGAAGTGGTACTTGATCTCAATACGCTTTGACCTGTCATGAAAAATTGGATTCTTTGTGTGTTTTATGCAACTCTGATTATCACAGTAAATTACTGAAAGTCTCAATCCCTGACCAGATAGACCAAACAACATCTTGCGAAGCCATATGGCCTCACAACTAGCCAAACTAGCAGCCATATACTCTGTCTCAGCTGAGCTCAATGCAACCGACTGTTGTTTTCGATTGATCCACGACACAACTGCCGAATCCAACCCTAAACAACACCTGGTAGTACTCTTCCTATCTGAAGCACAACTTGCCCAATCTGAATTTGTGTACCCTGCTAGTCTCACTCTATCACCCTGTCTACAATCCAGACCAAAATCCACAGTCCCCTGCAAGTAACGAAGAATGTGTTTTGCAGCCACCTAGTGTGCTCTTCTAGGCTCACAAATGCACTGACTCATAGTGTTAAGTGCAAAACATATGTCTGGTCGAGTGTTGACCAAATACATCAATTTACCAATCAACTGTCTGTATAGAGTAGGATCCAACAACTTGGAATCAGAAGCATGAAGCTTCTTCCAGTTAGTGATCATAGGTGTAGACATGGGTTTGTAGTCCTCCATGTGAAATCTACTAAGAATATCCACAATGTACTTCCCTTGTCCCGGGGAGAAATGCCCCTCCTCCTGTCACACTTCCAATCCTAGAAAATAATGCATCAAGCCGATATCCTTCATCTCAAACTCTGAAGCAAGATATCTCTTGCAACCCTCAATGAGTCTCTCTGCACCAGTGATGATCAAGTCATCAACATACAACACCAAAATGAGAGACTTCTCACCCACCACAATAAAGTATAGGTTCGGATCAGCCTCACTCTTTGTGAAACCCAACTGCTGCAAGTATGTATTAATCCTCGAGTACCAAGCTCTAGGAGCTTGCTTCAGGCCATATAGTGCCTTTTTCAATCTGCATACACGGGACTCCTTCCCATGCACCTCAAAGCCCTACGACTGCTCAATATAAACCTCCTCTTGAATGAAGCCATTGAGAAATGCGGTCTTCACATCCATTTGGTGGATCTTCCAACCCATCTCTGTTGCAATCGATATAATGGAGTGAATAGATGTATAGCGAGCTACGGGAGCAAGGGTCTCCTCATAGTCGATTCCCTCTACCTGTGAGAACCCTCTCGCCACAAATTGAGCCTTGAACTTCTCGATGCTGCCATATGCAACATGCTTTATCTTGTAGAGCCTTCTGGAAGTTACAACTGATTTACCTTCAGGCCTCGACACTACCTCCCAAACATCGTTCTTCATAATAGAAGAATACTCCTCCATCATGGCCTCTCTCCAGACCTGCTGGCTGGCTGCCTCCTCATAACTAGAAGGCTTAGAGTCAACAATGCTTGTTACCGATGCCATGTAACTACAGAACCGCTTAGGTGGTTTACTCTCTCTAACCTGTCTCTTTGGCCTAGCACATGATGTGGCCTTGCACAAGGTATCTTGAAGCCACTTGGATTTCCTCTTTCTTGAGAATACTTCTCCCACCGGAGTGAAAGAATCCTCATCAACATCAGAAGTTTGAACTCCTGAAGGTTTGCCAACTAACCTCATGCCTGAATCTGTGCCTATAGCTATTGAAGTACTGTGCGAACTGTCCATTAGTGGACTACCCTGTGAACTGCTCTACAGACCGCCCTGCATGTTGCTCGAAGAACCACCCACCTGACTCTGAGAGCCACTGCTCACTGATGGACCTGACACTGTAATCGATGTACCTCCTGATCCCTGACCATTGGATCCCTGTGACTGACTCAGCTGCTCCTGAGGGTTTGATGACTCTGGATGCTCTAACTCCCGTGACCTCTTGAAGGTTCTCTCCTCCTCGAACTTCACATCTCGCCTGACAACCACTTTCCTCTACGCAGGAATATAAATCCGATAATCTTTCGAGGTCTCGCTATAACCCATAAAGATGCCCTTGTCTGTAGTGGGATCTAGCTTGGTCATGTTCTCTTTGGGGACATAGGAATATGTAAGGCACCCAAAGATACGAAAGTGCCCAACATCAGGCTTCTTCCCAGAAAACCCTCCTCCAGAGTCACATTCCCCAAGGCACGATGTGGATTCCTGTTCTACAAGTACACAACAGTGGTGCTGGCCTCTGCCCACGAAAATAAAGGTAACCCCTGATCATGAAGCATGGCTTTGGCAACCCCTACCATAGTTGCGGGGGAGCGCCCCCCCCC
>APFE031672068.1:0-18117 GCA_000404065.3 Pinus taeda | reverse complement strand
CCCCCTTCCTCCCACTCTCTATATCTCGCTCCCTCTCCCCCTCCTCCTTCCCTTCCCCGACCCGTTTTCTCTCCCTCTCTACCTTCCTGCTCCCCCTCCCTCTCTCTCTCCCACACCTTCTCTCTCTCTCGTCCCTCTCGTCCCCCTCCCCCATGGCCCCCTCTCTCCCCCTGCCCTTCTTCTGCCCTACCTCTCACTCCTGTCTCTTCCTCCCTCCCCCTCTCCCCCCCTCTTGATCCCATTCCTCTCTCTCTCTCTTCCTTCCCCTCCCTCTCCCCC
The DNA here is from genome assembly GCA_000404065.3 of Pinus taeda. NCBI lineage: Eukaryota > Viridiplantae > Streptophyta > Pinopsida > Pinales > Pinaceae > Pinus > Pinus taeda. Next base: position 17,838 of record APFE031672068.1, on the reverse strand, counting down.
TTCCTCTCCCCTACCCTATCCCTCTGTCTCTCCCCCTCTCTCCCACTCCCTCCTTCCCTCACTCTCTACTTTACCATTCCCTCTCACTGTCTCTCTACCCCTATCTATCTTTTCCTCCCCGTGTCTCTCTTCCTATACCTCCACTCTCTCTCTCTACCTTTCTCCCTCTCTCTTTACCTTTCTCCTTTTAAATTTTAGCAACCCCAAAATACTTATATTTTATATTCAAAACAATACAATGAAATATCTTCACAATGTTATTTCTCCTAAAAAACAAAATATCATTTAAATATGTAACAATAAATATTACTTAAAACTAAATGAAATCACACTACATTAAACAAACAAATTAATTAATTATAATAGAAAAGAAAAGATAAATTATAATAAAAATAATCAGCGGACGATTTTACTCTATTTATTTCATTTATTTATTGTAATATTTCTTGTCTTACAAAATACAACATAAATTCTTAAAAAAAATTGCTAACATAAATTCTTTAGCAACTAAAGTAAAGGAAAATATAAGGTGTTCTAAGTATAAAGTATATGAGGAATACCTCCCATAATTATCTTCCAAAGTTGCATGTTAACAAGAGAGTCCCACGTCTCCACTCGAGCTCCTTCGCAATCTTTCAAACAACAAAAGAAACTCAATAAAGAAACGAATGTAACAAATGTAGAAGTCTTTAAATGTGATTTATAAGTGATGTACAACCCAACGGATAGAACCACCACAGTCGATGCTATCAGCACCCCACGATTAGAAAACGTTGAGCTACACGACGCAGGAAAGGGAAATTCGCTGGTTCGGTAAGTTGAACGCTTTTCTTCCTGTTGGCGAGACGAATGTACCCTTCTCCATTTCCATCATCTTCTTTTTTCTTTTCTCTGGCGATGCTCCAGATTTCGGTCCTCCATCTTTGTGCAACTCCACGATAAAGAAACAGTGCATAACTCTTTTAACACTCACCCAGAAAACCAAAAGAACTCCAAAGAAACAGTGCATACCTTTTTTAACCGCTTCAAAACATGTGAAGCGGTACATCAACCAAGCCAACATATCCTCTCATCTCCCAGGGAGAAACAAATCTAAACTGTAAAAAACAAAAACCCAAAGCAAAACAGTTAAAAAAAAATACGATTATCTAAACAGTCAAAAACAAAAACCCAAAACCCACGTAATGGCTACAAGCAAAAAGACAAATGACGATAGACATTGCTAAAATGAAAAATGAAAAATGAAAAATCAACCCGGTGCAATGTTAAATCATTAAAATTGCAAGATGCTCTGCCCTCTAGCATTCTGCTCTGCTACACTCAGTTTGAATGCAAAAGGTATCACCCATATACAAAATTGAAGAACAGATGTATTTTCCTGAATAGGGATAATAGAGATAAGAACACATGTAGTTTCATGAATAGAAATAATTATTATAAATACTTGCAATGAATAGAGGTAATTGTTATATATACCATTAATGAATAGAGGGTGTTCACAGAAATGGAATCTGATGACCTCCTTTTCTGAAATCCCATCACGTGTCCTCGATCACCACTTGAACCACCAAGTCCTCTCGCTGCTTCTTCAAATGATTGTTCCTCTCTATGTGCTTCACCCCAGCACATATGCAGAGTCGGTCAAGGCCCATTAACATTTGGTGGAAGCCACAAGGGTTAGAATATTGGAGGGTCAAATTGCCCTAGCATGCACCTTCTAGTGGTCGAAGGGTTGGAGGGTCAATTCGCTTCGTTTTGCAGAGTATCGATTACTTATTGCAATTTATGATGGGGACCACCTGGTTAGGCTCTGCACCCATAGCTCCAGAACTCCCATCCCATGCTCGATCACCTGAACGAAATGAACCACCGTGCTCCCAGTCCCTGTGATCAGAAATTTCCATGGGATTATAAGCTCACCTTTTGGATCCCTTCAACATGCATTTGAGCGTTCAGAGGATGGGGAGGATTCTATATAGTGCCCTCACATTCAGTGGCACCCACGGTATGTATGGGTCTGCATTCTCAGTCTGCATGCTAAGTGGTTAAGCAGCAACTCCCACGCAGATGTGCACCATCAAGCCTTTCTACTAGCAAGCCTTTCTATTTTCTATAATACATCATAGCGGTTTTATCCACCTGCAATCGATAGCCTCAGATACCCTCCACAATCTTTTATTCCAATAAATGTGTGTTTTAAATACTTTCTCATTTGAGATTAACAATTTTAGATATTCATTTTCAAAAACAACTCAATATGGAACACTTTACTATTTAGCTTTTATATTAAATATATTAATTGTTTGCATAAATGATATAGATATTTTTTATGGTGTAATATTGAATAGACGACTATATATATAGTTATTTAATATAATAATCCCAAAATTTTGATTTTTTAATCTAAAGGAATTAAATTTCACATAAATTAAATAATTTACAAATTTAAGTTGCATATTATAAATTGATAATTCTCATTTTTATTTGATAATGTTATGATGGATCTAGGTTGTTTTAATTTCTCCCTTAAAATAGGCTATATTTCACATGAATACCATGGGTTTTCAATAACATAGGTCATTTTTGTTTCATTTTTACATTTCATTATATTAATATTTTTATTTAATTATTTATTTTTATATAATTTATTTAGTCAAAATGTTAAACATTACATTCCAACATCCTTACCATCCTCGGCTAGAGAGCGGTACAATTAAAATACACACATAAATTACACCTAAAGTTTTACATAGTTTGATAAAAGATAATTATTCCATTACTTATTTCTATCATATTATTTATTTATTTTTAATCATATAATTGGCTCAGTCAAAATTTTGAACATTACATTACAACATCCCTACCATACTGGCCTAAAGTTTTACATAGTTTGATAAAAGAGGGTGATTGCATTAACTATTTATATCACATTATTTATTTATTTTTAATCAAATATCATCTATTATTTATGAAAGTATTGCTATTTGTTAGAGTGAATGTATGGTTAATCAAAATGTAGATATTGCTATGCAATAATCAAAAGCTTTATCTAATATAGTTTTGCATGCTTACTTCAACTAATACATTCTCAATGCTTTAAATGAAAACATATTACCCATTATCTCAACATTTCATTAGCTTCATAACTTTGATTCCAACCATAACATCGCTAATTTATCTTACAGTCATTTTACAGTGATAACAATGATTATGTAAAAAAAACCAAGTAAAGGTGAAGATACTCCCAAGAGGCATACCAAAGGGAATTCTTGACATGTAGAGCAACCATGTATTTAGACTGAAGGGAAATTCATTGATATTCGATATTTTTTGACATATGTAATTGAATAATAATAGGAGAATTGAAGAGGACTTTTTGCAAAATTCCATGGTTTATACTTGTGCCCAAGGCTACCATAAAGTATTCAAGTACCTATTCGAAGGCAAGATATTTTCCTACAATTGGTGCAAACACAAGAAGAGTTCATCTACAAATTGTTGATCAGATACAATTCAATCATCCCCATGAAGTTTCATACTCCGAGTTTTTTTTAGGGTGCCATAGCATTAATACTTCAACTCAATACTTCTTCGATTAGGAAAAAGAAGCGAGATAATGGGCCCCCTTGCATGACTCCACAAGGTGGAATGGATGCTGAGGAGGGTGACCCATTTATGAGGATCAAGAAGAAGCCATTGGAAATAAAAGAGATAATCCAATTTATACATTTGTCTGAAAACCCAAAGGTGAAAATGATGTGATATATTTATTGCTAAGTAAATCTACCAAAATCATTGGGCATCGCAAGTATGATGACCATACCCAAATTTTGAAATATTTAGAGATTAAATCAATTCATGGGCCAAAAAGATGTTATCAATGATTTTTGAGCCTTCACCATAACTAGATTTCTCCTAGAATATGAGATTTAGGATTCTCTATCATGTCTTCCTTAGAAATGAGTGTCAAGTAGGTGGCATTAAGGTTATGACTACTAAGCAGGTTATGCAAAAATCTGTCTAGTCTAGGGGTTTTCCATTCGACATTTCAATGAATACTCATTCTACATAGTCAACTATGATGTTGAAGAGCAAGGCTTCATTGTGCTTCTAGCTAATCAAAGTTGGAATGTTCTATGCAGTTCTTTCAATAAACTCCTCTAAAAACTTCTTAGGTTAAGTGAGAAAATATTGTTAGTAATTTCTCAATTCCTTTTCAATGTTAACATCTCACTATAGCTTCAAGCCCTAACTATCTTTTAGGGTTGAAAATAAGTTATCATGTTGATGCTAAACCATGGATAACTTGAAGAATTATGTGTTCTTCTTTCTTTTGTCTACCCACAAAAATTTTAATTATTGCTGCCATAAGACTCCCTCTTATTTGTTGCACTCCCCTAACTATATTTGATGTTGGATTTTGTGGCTAATAAGTTTCATTGTTCTACCTTTGAGGATGATATTATAATAAACATGCTCCATTTTCTCAATTAAATACTTCTACGAATTCAAAAATATATAAGGAAATTCATCTAGTCTAGAGCTTGCGTGATGAAGGACCCCTCTTCTATTGTCCTAGGTGTGAGTTTCGTTGGATGTTTCCATTTCAACTGTAATTAGGCTTCAATTACTAACTTTGAAAAACCACAAATCTACATCTGGTCATCTCATACCCATGATTTGAATAGAAAGTGGAATCCACCCATGCTATCCACCCGTGTTATTGTAACTCAAGGAGCCAACGAGAATACTATAAATAAAAAACCTCGGTAAAATAACATATGGTTCCTTCACATTGTAGGGTAAATGCTTTATGCATATAATAGAGAGTTGTATTTTTTCATATATTGTTAGGGATTGAGTGTGTGTATTTTGTGTTCAAGTTTTTTCTAAGAATAGTTGCATCGCATATTTATATTCTTTCTCTCCTACTCTCTCTCTCATTATTTGTTATTCCTAGATCATAGCCCATATGATCTGGATAAGTGGTATGAGAGCCAAATTGATTTAACAAATGTATGTCTAGCCCATTGCTTTGAGATTCTAGTTATTATTTAGATGGAAGATTAAATTTTCTCATTGGTGAGGGTTATGCCTTTTATTTCCTCAAATACTTCACCATATGTATTTCATGAAATCACTGCAAGGTCCAAAGGGATCGTGACCAGTGAATCCCTCGAGAAATCATCGGTAAGCAGAAAAGGATCAAACCCTATGGTTGTGGTAGCCACTAAAAGGGTTGTAGGAAGCTCCAAGATGGAGTAACATAATGATTGCATGCCTCAAACCAAATATGTGGTGGAGGAATTATAGAATGGAAATGATGTTAGTCTTTATGTGCCCTTTGATAATGGAAAGAACGGGTTGCATAATTTTTTTTGTGAGAACAAAGCACTAGTCCAAGTTCGAGTCTGGTGGAGGCATGGCCTCATGGGCAAGCTACAAGCCTGTATCTTTCTAAATGATGGTTTTCCAAAGAAGCAATGGTATATGCTCAAAGACCTCAATAATCCTCATCATGTTGTTTCCTTTATTGATTCCACCCTAGAATACTACCCCACCTTCAGGGAATCAAGAGATTATAGCCATGCATAAATTAAGGATGAATATGTGGCATATGCTTGGGAGGATAATATGCACAAATAATATGGGAGTGTCTTGTATTTTCTCATCAGTCCCGACACCCCACATTGTAAGATTGAACATTATAATGATGTGGACAACACCATGGATAAAGCCTACACTTGGCTCACTACCTGTCAAGCCTCTAGAGTGTTCATGGTTCTCCTCAACATTCAAAATGAACCTTTGCTTACCAAGATACTTGGCAAAAGGGAAACCATTATGCTAAGCATAGATTCCCTCTAAAATCCAAGGCTTTATAGCTTTTAAGGTTACAACGACATCAATATGAGTGATGACATAGTAGCCATGAATGTCATAGGAAATGGTGTGAATGAATTCATCATATTTCATCCCATACCATCCATGATTTTAGCCACCACTCACATGTTTCAAGAAGTTCAAAATTTTTCATAGAAATGCATGTTCACAAAAGAAAAAATGATGGCCATAATACATGGTGAGTTTGTGCTCCATAATAGGGGTGACAAAAGGTATGGATGTCATGTGGTAGGATTCGAAAACATGAACCAAGCCTTTCGTTCATGTATATATTCTCCCAATGATGCATTTCCCACTACCTATGCATGAGATCCTAGAGTGAAGTGCTTCTTCTTTCTTCAGACTATAGCCTGTACATGTTGAATATTTCATATCAACTTTCAAGTCACATCCAAAATGAGTGGAAGGTTTCAGATCTTTGCACAAAACACTAAGATTTCGATTGGAATGTTTTGGATGTTTCCAAATCCCTCACCTATGTAATATTTCATAGGTTTTCCATTGCCAAATCCTTTTCCAATGGAATAATTATGATATTTTTAGCCCTTCTCAATGGAAGATATTTCTTCATAGCCCATTCCAATGGAAGATTATCATTCTGGATCGCCTCCAAAAAAACAATTTTCTCACTGGCACTAGTTGGGTGAAACGTTTTGACGTCATATACAACAAGATGAAGACATTTGACACTATACATTTCTAGGGGAAACTTCCATAATAGATCCATGTCAATGGATATTTGTCCATCTAGGGCTTGTCCATACACTATTTGTATCAGAGTTGGCCCACAACTATCATGGGGTATCAATATCTCTAGACCTTCATTTATCACAATTGTGTGTCACCTACAAACCCATGTTTATGGATTAAATACAAAACACTCTTGCCATTGATGTTCATTTTCTATTCCAAACACTATTAATATCAAAGTTGTCCCATAATCATTATAGGATACTATATCCTTTGACCTTTTCTCACCATGATTATGGTTCAACACACAAAACCCTTCTATTTATTGGCTCATATTAAACAAAAGCTTCTCACAAGGGAACTTGACACAATGGGAACCATTTCTTGCTAAGGGAAAAATATTGATCCTAATGGAAAGTAGTATCCACACATGGTATTTACCCATGGTATTGTAACTCAAGAAGGCACCTAGAATACCATAATAATGGGTGTCACCTTGTAAGAGGACAAATGTGTCCTTCAAAATGTAGGATAAATGATTTCTCCATTTAATAAAGAATAATTATATTTTCATATATTGTTATGTATTCACTATGTGTATTTTCTATTTAAAGTTTTAATAAGAATTGTTTCAGAGAATATTTGTATTCTCTCTCTCCTACTCTCTGTAAGCATTTATGGTTTCTAAATCTTAGACGCTGAGATCCGTATCAACCTCCCCTATTTTCATCCAAGGATTCAACCATAAATATTATTCCACAAATGGGTAACCATGTCCTATAATATAAGGGATGGGTTGAATATTGTGAAAAAAGAAAAACATATACTACTAGTTAGATTGGGTCCATAAACAATGGAAATGAAGCCCATTTATGTCAAACATATCAATTGATACTTTACTATGACAATTCTTTGAGTGGGAAAGGTGTTTGAAAGCATAATCTCATGGTGGATGTATAATAAAGTAACTCCCCTTGATGCCTCATGTACATCTAATTTCATTGAGCTATAGTTTGTTGAACAAGTAGTATCAATTTTAGATAACATATCAAATGATCACTTTGTTTCCTATAGAATAGCCATAGTAGGCTTTTCTTTCAGAATTTTATTTTTAATAAATATTTGTTTTTTCATTCGTTCATCTGATAATTTATGGTAGTATATTCTTTGGGCATTTGAGCGGGTGGGGTGGAAGATGTTCATCATCAGTGCCATTATTCTTAAGTTGGCTGGAATTTCTCTCAACTCTTGTAGAAGTTTCTTAGTTCTTCTTTATACACCCTTTTATTCTATTTTCCCATTTTTATCATTATTTTAGTGTTTTAGTTTCAACTGCTAAAGAGAGACTAGTGATGCTTATATTGTATTTTTTATTCCTAATATTATCCTTTTTTTTTATCAAGGTTGTTGTCAAAATTTGAATTTATTGATTCAATATTGAGTCAGTCTATTTTCCATCCCATTCTAATACTAAATATGTCAATTCAAGCTTGCTAAGATCCATATCTTCACATTCCTCTAAGTTTCTTAGGTCTCTAACGTCTTAATCCATTTATGTGTCTTTGTTGTCTCCACTATTATTGTTTCTTCACTTCATTCATTATATCATTCTTTCCCTTGTTTCTTATAACGGGTGGGATTACTCCTTAGGATTATTGGTAACCTTGTTTAATGTTTCTAGCATGTTCTTGGATAACATTTCATTTCAATTACATGATATTTTCCAATGAAATCAACATCCAAGGAGGGTTTTTTACTGGATTTTTTCTTTCTTACCACATTTTCAAAACTCCTAGGTTCTTTCTCCATTGATGATTTAGGGACAGTTAAAATTAATAAATTAAAAATTAAAAATAATATTAACCTAGTATGGAGGATGAGTGTGAACATTTAAATGTTTGTCTGATTAATAATAAAATGTTAAAGTAATAAAAATAATAAAATTCAATTTGTTATATTTTGATTTTGTTATTAACTTTTGAATAGGCTTTGTTACAATACCATGGGTCAATACCACGGATTATTAATACCACATTCCGAAAGACCATATCCTATTTCACAACCAAAATATTTTATAACAATAGAAGATTCTTAACTATGAATATTCATCCCCACTTTGCCTAGGATATTATTAACTTATAAAAAATAGGATTTGTTACAATACCATGGCTTATCAATACAACATGCCCAAAACACATAAATTATTTCACAGTCAAAATATTTTATATCAGTATGAAAATATTTTTAATCATAGATATTCACATCCATTTTACAATGGATATTATTAACTTGCAAAGATGCTCTATTACAATATCATGGCTTATCAATACCGCATGCCCAAAAAACATAACTTATTTGAAAATCAAAATATTTAATAACAATATGAAAATATTCTTAACCATGGATATTCATACCCACTTTACCATGGATATTATTAACTTGTTAATAGGCTTTGTTACAATACCATGGCTTACCAATAACACATGCCCAAAAATCATAACTTATTTCACAATCAAAAAAATTTATAGCAATATGAAAAGATTCTTAATCATAGATATTGACCACCACTTTTGTCATTGATACTTATGAATGCGCTTTGTTATAATACCATAGAGAGGGAGAAAAGAACAAATACATAGAGAGATAGAGGTGGAGAGAGAGAGAGAGAGAGAGAGAGAGAGAGAGAGAGAGAATGACAATGGAGAGGTGGTGAGAGAGAGTGTGAGTGACAAGGGAGATATGGAGAGAGAGTGAGGGAGAGGAGAGAGGGGAAGACAAAGAAGATGAAAAGAGAGAGATAGGGAGATAACAGGAAGAGAGAGAGGGAGGAACAAAGATGGAGGGCAAAGAGAGATGGATAGAGGGAGGGAGATAGTGACAAAGTTGGAGGCAAGAGAGAGAGAGAGAGAGAGAGATGGAGGGGAGAGAGGGAGGGAGATAATGATAAAGTGGAAGGGAGGAGAGAGAGATATGTGGGAGAGAAAGAAGGAGGTGGGAGAGAAAGGGAAAGAGAGGAAGGAAGCGAGAGAGGACTCAAGAGAGAGAAGCAGAGAGAGTTGGAGTTAGAGGGGGAGAGAGAGGGAGGGAAGAAGAAATATGTAGAGGGAGAAAGGTGGAAGAAGAGAGAGAGTGATAAGGGAGCAATGGAGAAAGAATGAGAGAGGAGAGCAGGAGGGAAGAGAGAGAGAAAATGGCAAGAGAGAGAAAGGGGGAGATAGATAGATATAGTGAGAGGATGTGTATGTTTGGGGGGTGAGATAGAAAGAGGGAATAAAAAAGAGACACATAGATACAAATATAGATATTATATAGTATTATATAATGAGTCTAGATCCATCTTAACCCTGGATCTATCAAGCATTCATAGGGATCAAATATCTCGAGGTGAAATCCTTTCTTAAAATTTTTCACTCAAAAAATAGGTTTGCACCTCGAGAGATTAGATCCCTCTCAGCTTTATGCACGCAGAAAATAGGTTTTCACCTTGAGAGATTGGATCCCTCTTAACGCTTGATAGATCTGAGGTAAAGATGAATGTAAGCTGGTTTAGGAAGTATCAGTGAATTTGGAAAAGAACAATTGTAAATTATTTTACGCTAACACTTTTAGATTATATAATACATTAGAAGCCAGTATAGGTGTACATTAAGATTCACTCATCCAGGTATTTGTTAATACTTTGGTGATTAGGTTAAGATGAATCTAAGATTGTTTAGGAAGTATCGATGCAATTCGAAAAAAACAATTGTAAATTATTTTACGCTAAACCTTTTAGATTATATAATCCATCAGAAATTAGTATAGGTGTACATTAATATTGACTCATCCACATATTGATTAGTATTTTTGTGATGGCCTATAGCAATAACAAACAAATCCCTCAGGTTGCAATGAAGGTAATTATAATTAGTTGTTCTTGTTATGATTTCCACCGCCAATATCGATGATGTGATTCCCATGTTGAATCCATCAATGGCTGAAATATTTTTTCTGTTATTGATTGATTGATTAATTAGGAGATGGTTTTGATGAAATTTGTCCAGACATCATTCTATCACATGAACCACATCCATTTCACTTCTAAAACCGTGTCCCTAATTCAGAAAAGAATGCAGCTGGAGACACATATGGGTAATGCCATGCTTGGATTCATTGTTCTTGTTCTTGCACTTGTATCTCATTCTCTCATTGCTATAATAGTGTCTATGTCATATTATACTTATCCTTCTGGAAGTGCCTAGGTTGGATTCTCTGCAGTGCCATTTCATTTTGACAGAGCAGTTATTGTGCGTATTCTTTGTGGAGTCCTGGAGTCTTTGTGTGATTTTGCAATAGAAATTCGGGGCATTCTCGTCCTCAAAGTTCACATCATCTGATTTGGATTTACCACTCTTGTGGAGTCATAAATGGTGTGTTTCTTACACATTGTCACAACTGTCATCAGCCCAGGGCTTACAACAGTGGATTACTTTGTTCCATTAGTTTTATGAAGCGCTAGTTTTTATTGATACTATAGTGTCCCTCGTTTGATTTCATATAATAAGCTAATGTTAGTGTATGTATAAATAAATTTTGTGTGCATCTTTCGAATGTATGAATAATTGAGATAATGTGGATGTTTAAGAATAGAAAAAATATTTATTACAAATCATGGTGTTAAGATTTTTGTGGTGAGTTCATCAAAAATATGAATGGGAGACTCGTACTTTTGTTTGTTTGTCTAATTGGTGATAGGTTGTGGAGAAAATGGCTTCTACTTTTGTGGAATTTTGCTTACATGATGTAGTTGCACTATAAATCTATCCTTTTCTAGTGCTAGTGATTTGAGATAGTAAACCAAAAGGTCCCAGAAAATGCTTTGACTACTCTCATAAAGAGAATACTTGATGGAAAAAATATATAAACCATTCATTTTCTAATACAAAATTTGAAAGGCAAAAAGTATTTTGACTATTTTGTTAAATGGAAAATCTTTAAGACGTGTTATAAATGTCAGTATTCAATAGAAAAACATTGAATAATTAATAGACTCTCTCATTAATGTCTTTCCTAACATGGTGAGCTTTAGAATAAATATTTGTTTGGGAATGGGATGTATAGGAGCTTTTGTTTCGGTATAAATGATAAATAGTTTATATTAAACTTGCTCAAAAGCATCAAATGTCTATTTTTTAATTTTAAATTTGGTTAAAAATATTATATTTATATTTATATTTATAACAAATTAATAACATTTAAGAGTATAAATAAAATTTTATTAATATTTTTTTTTTGTAGGGAAAATTCAAAGGTTAACTATGCAATTAACTTAATGCAACCATTAAGCCATATCTCAACAAACTCAATTGATCATGTATTCAATGACTAATCTAAGCATAACAACTCAAAAATAAACTTTATGCAACATCAAATCGAATGAGTATTAATCCACATGAAATGTAAAGGACTAATCTAAAAAATTAGTTTTGGCTTGGTAGAAGGAAACCTAATTGAAAATATAGCTTCTTATTTGACACAGTTTTCATCGACCAGTTATTTCACACACAGTTCTATACTTAGAAGCACATTTCTATTAATTCTATATAGCATCATTTCGTGATGATAACATTGTTATAGTTCTTCTAAATCCGTACATTTCTACTAATTCTACGTAGCATCGTTTCATGACGATAACATTATTGTAGTTCTTCTAAATCCTCGTTTACCGAGTGATTTAGTTGTCAATAGTTGTTTAAGATAATTGTTTTATGTATGAATTTTATTTTCATTCAATTCACTCATTTTTTTTGGTGTCATGTGGTCTATTTAATATCTCCTTAAGCATACATTTGGTCAATAGTAAAGTAATAAATATTTTAAGATATCTCTTCTCTTCACACATTGCATTAGAAAATTCATACTTCATATCTATCCTTTTCATAATGACCAAGTTTTGAAGTTTCCTGTTCTTCATGCTTTGAAGTTGTGATCTCTTTGGCGTTGTGTACTGTCTCTTTCTTCATATTTCTCTCTCTTTCAACGGTTGTCAAAGAAGCATAAATTAATGTTATAGGCTATGGCGTTACGACATTTCCTTTGCAACATTTGGTGCAATTTCAAGGATTAATGGAACAACAGAAAGAAGATGATCACAAAGGGTCTGTGCCAATATCAGAGTAAGTACTTATTTCTGAATATCAAAGGTTCCACCTTAAATTCAACGCAAAACGTTCCAAATTTAAGAAAACCCAACTGCTTTGGACCGGCATGGATAGATGACGTGGATGTGGAGAGAATTCCTTGAAAAGCATCTCAAGATTTTTCATTAAGAAAACCCAACTTCTTTGCACTGATGTGAAACAATTTCATGAAAGGCATCTCAATCTTTCTTTTTGTCATAGATGTTGTGGTTAACTGTGATATGCTCCTCTAAAGGTCAATCAATCTTTTTTTGAGATACTGAGGGAGGGAATCTTTATGTTTTTTTGGGAAACAGATGAGGTTGTGCTGCAGTGTATATATATGGGTGCCTCAAAGCGATCTTCATCATCACTTGTTCCTGCAGCGAATTCTGTTGTAGTTGCATTAGAAGTGCTTTATCTTCTGTATGTCAATGTTTGTGTAGAAGTTATTCTATGTTGGGTTCCTCTGTTTCTTTCTATATTGTCTCTATTTTGTCTGTCTATATTACTCAAATTTGAATTTTATTTCTTCGACATGGATCAAGAAGAGCGGAGTTGTTTTATCATTTGCAATTGTAATTATCTAGAAGAGCTAAGTTGTTTTATCATTTGCAATTGTAAGGAGTTGCAGTAAGAGTGCTTCATCTTTTGTAGTGAATTTCATTGTATTTGCAGTGGAAGTGCTTCCCATTGTTGTCAATGTTTATGTGACTGTGATTCTCTCCTTCGCGTGTTTCTATTCTTTTAATCTGATCAATGAGAAGGGATGTTTTAAAATTTGTCTTTCGTTGACATGTTCAATGTCATCAATGGAGGTATTTATAATGGATAGGAGGAACCAGAGAGCTGTAACAGTGATATTTTTTACAGCCATGAGAGGTTTGTCTCCTGTACTTGTTTTATATTCATATTCATAATTCCTATTCATATTGATGATTTACTTTTCAGTTTTAGTTCCACAGATTACAGTAGAATTTTCAATGTTCTTGACCTTTCTCATCAAAGTCCATGACCCATCCAATCAATATCTCATTCCTATATGTTTTGATGTGATTTCCCCCACTTGTTTTTAATCGATATAAATAAAACTAAATAGATAAACTAAATCATTATTTGTGACAACATCAAATCCAAATATAATGTTATGCCTCAGGAAACTAAAGAAGAAAGTTGTCTTTCTTTCCTTCTAAAGCTAAATTTGCACTTATATTTCAGTTATTTCATGAGTCTTCTAGAGTTCATATCTAAATTTTTATTTACATTATTTCTACTAGGTATCCTCCTATTTGATTTATACTACCTCTCTTAATTTCTCTAGGAATTAGAAAATGATCATAGTCTTTCATGTTTATAACATTATTTTCTTGGTGCACACCTATTTTTCCATCATCTTGTTTGATATCTTTAGAAGTTTAAAATATTTAACTTGTCGTATTAGTTCAAGAACTTACCCTATAGGTAACCCAGCAAGCTTGAAAATTTCAGTGAATAGTTTTAATTCTTAGCCCTTCAATTTTAAATATTTTTCATCATCATTTTCTTTGTTATAGCCAGAAAAGTACCTTTATATAATTGTACGAAAACTACAAAATTTATCTATCTCGAAAAAGTGGATAAACCAAACTTCTCTTTGTTAATCTCTGCATGTTGATTGTCTCCCATCCGACAACCCTTGCTCTCCATTCTTCTATTTATATTCGACATTTAAACTTATTTGTACATGTAATAAGTGGATAAATTTATTTATTTTTAATTTTTTCTTATGTTTGATAAATTTTACTCCCGAATTATGAAATTACTCTTCTATTTTTATCAATATAATCCTTGTATCAATTTATATTTAATGGTGAGTAATAAAATAGCATTGTTGAGAAAATATCAATATAATTATTGTATAAATTTATATTTAATGATTAGTAATAAAATAGCCTTGTTGAAATGGTGGCCATTTTTCATTTTTATCGGCCTTAAGTTATAATGTTATATCGACCTAGCACGGTTTTGTTTTTTTTATTTTCATTCTTCAATACTGGTAGGTGTATGAATTATTGGGTTGTTTTCAATAAGTTTATCCAATTTGTTTTTCCTTTATTTCACTATTCTTTTCTTTCAATGATATGTTATATCCGCCTAATAGGGTTTTGTTCTTTTTATTTGCATTCCTCAATACTTGTAGGCTTTTTTTTTTTGTTTATTTGCATTCCTCAATACTGGTAGGTGTATGAATTATTGGATTCATGAATTATTGGGTTGTTTTCAATAAGTTTATCCAATTTGTTTTTCCTTTATTTCACTATTCTTTTCTTTCAATGATATGTTATATCCGCCTATTAGGGTTTTGTTCTTTTTGTTTGCATTCCTCAATACTTGTAGGATTTCTTTTTTTTTTTGTTTATTTGCATTCCTCAATACTGGTAGGTGTATGAACTATTGGATTCCTCAATACTGGTAGGCTTTTTTTTTTGCATTCCTCAATACGGGTAGGTGTATGAATTATTGGGTTGTTTTCAATAAGTTTATGAAATTTCTTTTTATTATATTTTATTCTTTTCTTTCAGTGAATTGTCCACGCATGTGTATGCGTTTTTTAATTTGTGAGGTTTTTTAATTTGTGAGGGTTTCCGGGGCTTGTTTTAAGGTATATTGGTTCGACAAACCTTTTTATGATATTTCCATATAAAGATTTTTTTGGTAAAATTTGTGGTAATCATTTTGCAGGTATGTTAGTCTGAAAAATATTTTTGCGTGCATGTGGTTCTATGTAAGAAATTAATGTTATTTTTATTAGCTGTAATATATGGCTTTTATAGAGGGTAGAATATTCAAATGTTTTTAAAATTTCTAAAAGATTTTCTTGTAAAATTGGTGGTAATGATTTTGCAGGGATATTAGTCAGAAAAAGACTTTTCTGTGCATGTGTTTCTACGTAAGAAATTCATGTCATTTTTATTAGTTGTAATATATGGCTTTTATAGAGGGTAGAATATTCCAATGTTTTTAAAATTTATAAGGATTTACCTTTTAAGAGGCAGCGATCTAGTTATACAAAAAACAAATCAATGTAAATATCTTTCTTTATTTAAAAAACTAAGCAAGAGAGCCTTTCTCTTGCTCTCTAAAAACAATTTCTTTATTTTCTTTTTAAAGGTCTTTTTATTAGTCAAGACAAATTTTATATAATCCCAAGGGAATGAATTAATTTACATGGAGATGCAGTGAATTCATCATTCTACATACTCACACTTTCCACATTATAATGAATGACTCAAAATTAATTTACATGGACATGCAGTGAATTCATCATTCTATATCCTCACACTTTCGTCGTTATAATGAATGACTCTAGATTTCCTATTTAGTTTGATTATTTTTAGATTTTGCAAATTTTAATATATAACTGTAATCATTTGCATAAAAAAATAGATAAGAATAGATTAAATAAATATTTTTACTAAAAGTAACCTTCTCAAACATTATTTTATGTTTTGATATTTTTAGCTTTTGCAAATTTTTTAATATATAGCTTGTAAATCATTGCATAAAAAAAATAAGATAAGAATAAAATGTAAATAAAATAGTTTACTAAAAAGTAACTTCTCAACATTATTTATGTTTTCCTCAACATATATGTAGTAGTAAAATTGTAAATGTGTAACTTACTAGTGGTTATTACTAACCAAAAATTATGTAACTACATATGCCTAACCAAGCAATTAATTTATCCACTTCACATCTCGATTTATTAGTTCCTTCTAAAGCAACATGATATGATTATATTTCCCTATTAACCACTATTGAATTAGTTAAATTGACCAATATAACTAAGATTTATTAGTACCTCTTCTGGCCAACTTATATGATTATGTTTTTCTATCAACTACTATTGATTTACCTAACATTGACCAATATAACTAAGAAATGTATACATATTTTTTTTAGTGATTTATTATATTTATATTGTTTAGTTATATTCATGTTCAAGTAATTATTTATTGATTTGAAATTATATAATATGAAATTAATATTTTTGCAAGTTGAATTTTTTGTTTTATACATGATTGTTTATAATGTAAAATGATATGCATTATTTAATTATATATGTATTATTATTATTATTATTTTATTTTGTAATGTAAAACAAAATTAGTCATAAATATAATTGTTTTATTTATTTAAAATATGTGAAATAAATGTATTTTCTTACTTAAATATAAAAAGGAGGGAGAGAGAGAGAGAGAGAGAGAGAGAGAGGGAGAGAGCACAAGAGAAAGAGGGGGGGGGGGGGAGAGAGAGAGAGAGAGAGAGAGAGAGAGAGGGAGAGAGATGGAAGGGGGGGATAAGAGAGGGAAGGAGAGTGATAGGGAGGTGGGGAGATAGGGAGAGAGGGAAGGAGAGAGTGAGGGAGAGAGAGAGGAAGAGGAGGGAGAGAGGGAGAGAGAATGTGAGAGAAATCAAGAGAGAGAGATGGGAGAGAGGGAGGGGGAGGAAGATAGAGGGAGGAAGGGGAGAGTGAGGGAGAGAGAGAGAGAAAGAGGGAGGTATAGATAGAGAGAGAGAGAGAGGAGAAGAGAGAGAGAGAGAGGAGAGGAGAGGGATGGAAGGAGGGGATGAGAAATGGAGGGGGAGAGAGAATGAGGGAGAGAGAGGGAAGGAGGGGGCAAGAAAGGGAGGGGGAGAGAAAGAGATAGAGAGAGTGAGTGATGGAGAGAGAGAGAGAGAGAGAAAGAGAGAGGGAGAAATACATAGGGAGAGAGAGAAGGAGGAGGACGACAATGGAGGGAGGGATAGAGGGTGGGACGGAGGGAGAGAGAGAAGGAGAGGGAGAGGGAGGGGGAAATGGAGGGGGGAGAGCAAGGGAGAGAGAGAGAGAGGGAGGGAGTGAGTGAGAGAGGGAGGGAGATAGATAGAGAGAGATCTAGAGAGAGGAAAGAAGGGGGTGGGAAGGAGGATGAAGGAAGGAAGGGAGGAAAGAGAGAGAGGCAAGGAGGGGTGCTGAGGGAGAGAGATGTGGGAGAGAGGGAGAGGGAGGGAGCGAGGGACGGAGATAAAGAGCGAGTCGGAGGGAGAGAGAGGGAGAGAGAGG
>APFE031672060.1:0-10466 GCA_000404065.3 Pinus taeda | reverse complement strand
TCATATTGACCAAGGAATACATGAAATAATTCATTAACAAATCATTGAGAAGAATGGACTTATTTGTATTAAATAATCGAAGGAACCATTACAACCTGAGCCTTGGTGTTGTGCAAGCTCCTCCCAGGGTCCAGCAAGAGATTTCCTCTACTTTGACAAGCTCACCCACTCCCAATATGGCAAAAAGGAAGGATAGTGATCTCTCCTCACAAGTCAACAATGGAAGTCCTAATTCCAGTAGCATTTACCCTTTAGAATGTTCAGCTTTCAACCTCCCCTCCTTTGGCCCAATGCCTGTATTTATAGTATTCTAGAGGAGGTTATTCAGTTCCAACATCAATGGGATACTCCCTCTTTTGGATGGGGTAGCTCCTCTCTTGATGGGATAAGCTCCTCTATCATAGGGGTGCATGAACCATCTGGAGGCGCTCAATACACGTCAAGAACTCTTCTAGAAGGCTCTAGAAGTGACCACAAGTAACTTTTTAAAGATGAAACTTGCGCCTTTTGACCTTTACAGGGGTACGCACCCTAGCTTTAGTATACAGAGCGTATTACTACGCAGGTCTAATGTATA
The DNA here is from genome assembly GCA_000404065.3 of Pinus taeda. Classification (NCBI taxonomy): domain Eukaryota; kingdom Viridiplantae; phylum Streptophyta; class Pinopsida; order Pinales; family Pinaceae; genus Pinus; species Pinus taeda. Next base: position 9,889 of record APFE031672060.1, on the reverse strand, counting down.
TGGAGTGCGTACACGCAGGCAAGGTAGAGAGAACCTGCGTACCCAGAGATAAACATGCTTTCAAGTGACTTTCTCTCTCTTTGAAGTTTTGACATGAAGAGCAGAGGTATGGGGCTTGACAAAGAGGACAATGTGGCTATTGATGAGGCCACATAGACTGCAGATAGTCAAGGTGACAGATTTCAGTGTAACAGTGCCCACAAGAGTTGAGCATGGTGGTTAATGCATTGATCAGTGGTTGACTGAGGCAATCTGCAACATTATTGGTGCTACTCTTCTTATACTTGATATTCAAACGGAACTGTTCCAGGTATGTAGGCCACTTCTGATGGTGATCATTCTGCAATTTCCCTTGGGTTTGTATGAACTACAAGGGTCGGTGGTCTGTGTGGATGATCGTTTCCTTCCGAAAATGTAATGCTTCCATTGTCGGCAAACCTACATAATGGAATACATCTTTGTGTCATAAGTGGGATAGTTCTAGACTGTGTTTGAAGGTGTCTCATTCTAATATGCCAATGGATGTCCGTGTTGAGTAAGGACTACCCCAATATCATAGTCAGAGGCATCTGTCTCGACCTCAAATGGTTGTTGCAAATCTGGTAACATAAGCTCTGGTGTCGTGCAGAGGCGATCTTTCAACTTTTTGAATGCCTTTTGTTGAGATTCATACCAAAAGAATTTTGCGTTCTCTCGTCCCTTGGTGACTTGACTCAAGGGCCAAGTGATATGGGAAAACCCCAACATGAACCTGTGGTAGAAGTTGGCAAGACCTAGAAAGTTGCAGAGCTCTGTCAGAGTGGTTGGAGATGGCCAATCCTGAATGAATTGGATCTTTCCTGGATGCACATGCACCCCCTGTTCATCAATAATGTACCCCAAGTACTGAACCCAAGTCATGCCAAAAGTGCATTTCTCCAAATTGGCACATAGCTTGTGTTGCCTCAATGTTTGGAGAACCCATTAGATGTGGTGGAGGTGCTCTTCCCAACTCTTGCTGAAGATGAGGATGTAATCCAAGTATACCACTACAAATGAGTTGTTGAATGGCCGCAAGATGTCATCCATTAGCCTCATTAAGATTGCAAGAGCATTCTTCAATCTAAAAGGCATAACCAACCATTCAACAAGGCCCTCCTTAGCTTTGAAAGTCGCCTTCCACAAATTAGAGGGTTCAATTGGTACCTGGTGATATCCTGACTTCAGATCGATCTTGCTGAGATATTTTGCCCCCTTTATTTGGTCGTGGAGGTAATCAATCCACGGGATCAGGTACCTATTATGGACAATGATCTTGTTCAGTGCCCGATAGTCAATACACAGCCTGCAAATCCTATCCTTCTTCTGTACCAACACGATTGGCCTCCCATAGGGCGATGAACTTGGATGGATGTGACCTTTCTACAACAACTCCTGAATCTGCCTCTTGATTTCATCGTTCCCCAGAATGGAGCACCGATAGATTGTTCCATTGTGCAGTGGTGAACCTGGGGTCAGATTGATGGAGTGCTTGACCCGATAGTGTAGAGGAACCCCTGCAGGGGAGGTGAAGATGTTCTCATACTCCTCCACGACCTTGTCCATCTATAGTTGTTATGCGGAGGGGCCTTATCTAGAGGTCTTGGCCACCGTCTTCTTCTTTCCTTAAGGGAATATCATCAGGAAAACAAATTTATTGGTTTTGGAAATGAGCTTATTGCATTATTTTTCAATAACCAAAGAGATGGCGGTAGGCGGTGCTACCTCCGGTATGTTGTACAACTTATTTCCCAATGTAACAATAACAACACAGGGCCTTGATTCATACACAACATGTCACTTCCACAAGTATGGTTGTCCTAATGACACATCACAGACTTCAAGGGGAGCAATGTCACACAATACCTCATCTGCGAAGGGCTTGATGTTGTATGGAAGGCGACACTGTTGGCTCACGTGAAGATCACGTCCTTGGTGAAGCCACTCGATGGTGTACGCTTGTGGATGTGTTGTGGTCAGTAAGCCCAACCACTTCACGACCTTTGCTGAAATGAGGTTCCTTTGGCTCCTGTTGTCGATAATGAATTGTAGAGGGGAGCGCTTTACCCACATATGGGAGTGGAAGAGATGCTCATCCTCCTCTGGATCTGCGGGTTCCTCCTTTTGTATCTTCGTGGTGGTAACAATGGTGTTGGGCTCCGCATTGATAATTTGCTTGCCTTCATAATTCCCCTTGTCTAGTTCTGACTCACAGTCGGAACACGCATCTGATTCTGAAAACTTTAGCTCAACCACCAGTGACTGCTTGGCCGACACTTACTTGTGTTGTGAGTGGATCTCTTAGGGAACTCACACCACTTTCCCGTGTCCTTTTTCAGCTTCACAACATTGTTCTTTGCTTGCAGCTTGGGTGGTTGTCTTGGGCTGTCTCGCCTTTGATTTTTCCTTTGTTCTGCAGTTTGGGGGAACCTTTCCCTTACTTCGAATTCATAGATCCAAAGTCTCGCTTCTTCTATTTAAACTTTTGCTTGACCTTAATGGCATATCTATATGTCATCCCAAGCAAGGTGATGTTCAAGAATTCTATTTCTTCCTAGATGTACTTATGGAGGCAGTAGTAGTATTTGAGTACCAAATGTTGCTCCAAATATTTGATACCCAACTTTGTGTGAAGGGTATGGAAAATATTTGTAAACTTTGGCATGTCTTGGTCCCTTCCTTACCACAGCATGGTCAACTTTATGTACTGATCCTCATAGCTTCTGATAAGGTAGTATTGCGCCTTGATGGCATCTCAGAATGAATCCCAAGTGGGTGCAACTGAAAATAGTGAGCCTGTACTTTCATCCTTCATCTCACAGTATGTTTCCCACTAGTCGTTGACGTGGGTGGCTGCTTTGGGAAGAGCGAAATTAATCTTTTCCCGACTCGAAAAATCATGAACAAAAAAATAACCCTCTAGCATATTTAACCATTTATCTACAGCATCTGCATCTATTTGACTGTTGAAGATTGGGATTTCCAAATTAACTTGTACCCTAAAGGGCGTGGCAATTCCAGAGGAGCTGCTGGAAGCCGATGTGTTGCCTCTGTGTAGCTTCTGAAGGATCTGGGCAAAGTTGTCCATCATCACGTTCCTTTGTCGCTCGAGGGCTTCTTCGAGCAAGATTTTGATAGGATCTCTTGCCCCCTCATCTTTCTTTTCATCTACCATGGGAGGCTGTCAGGATTTGTGAGGCTGGTCTTGCAAAGGTTTGACCAGTTCAAGCCCTAACTCCTTATATCTCGACCTCGTTGGGGACATGCAAGGAAAAACAGAGAAAAAAAGAAGACCCCTCTGATACCACTGATCTAGATTTAAACAGGAACACAACAAATTATAGGGATAACCATAAATATAGAGATGTAGTGGAAATAATACTTCATTTCATTAATGTAAAATACTTAAATATGCTTACAAATAGAAATGGAAATAAACTAGCTAGGGCGATAGTAGCTTATCTCTGAGAAGAGATGTGGCGGATATATGCCTCTGAACTGAGTCACAATGAGGCTTGAAGGCCTATTTATTGTTTAGAAACAATGGAAAACCCTAAAAATCCAAAAACCTAACCTAGAAGATGAAACGCCAAACTATGGGCCTCGTTTGGGTAAATTTGTACATCAAATTCTTGGGGTCGTAACTTTGGCATATGATCTCTATTTGACGCGCACAATATCTCATTAGAAAGATCTATCCAAGAACTACAAATTTGGGAAGAGCAACATTCGACCATGGATCGATGTTGCTCCTAGGTTTCCTAGAAAACATCGTTTAGGACCTCAAAACGGCTCAAGAAGTCTAGGACCCGAAAAGTGGCTAAAAATAGTAAGTTGTGCTAGAATTAAGGAAACTGAAAAAGCTGAGAGAAACAATGGTAGGGGTTCAAGTGGACTTGGTAGGTGGCCACCAATATCCACGTGGATCACTTTACCAAGATGGGAGGCAGAGGGAAAGGAGGAAAAAAGTACCAAGGGAAAACTAGCAAGGATAAATGCCCAAGTCATAATAGCTTCAAGATTTTAGAAGAAGAAGGTGGGAAAAATGGGATGAACTAAGCATCGGAGGATAATCCTACAGAGAAGGAAAAATATTCTAGCATGGAGGATGTACCTGAGAACAACAAACTAGAGGAAGATCTGCCAAACATCATGGACTTGGTTTGGACCATGAGATGACCTAAAGTGAAGTTGGAACAAAGGACCATGAACTACAAGAGGTTCTTGAGAGGGAGAATCTCGATCTAGGAAAGTTCTTGGAGCAGGTAACTACCAAAAGGGTTGATTCTCTACCGCAAGACGAGTTTGACAGAGTACAATAGCTCTTCCACTAGAGATCTCAAGCAAAGGGTTATGGAGTCAAAAGAAACCATGATAGCTAGTAAAATAGAGGGGTTAGAAAGATGGAGGGAACATCAGGACACTCTACAATGAACCTAGGCAGGAAAAGAGGAAGGAAAAGACATAATGAGCTGCTGAAAGATTGTGGTAAACTCATGATTAACGCAGGTAAGATGAAAGATATTACTAGTTACTCATTTACAAATCTTGCATAGTGAAGCTCACGACTTGGAACATTAGGGGTCTAGGAAGTAAAAGGAAACAAAGAAACCTTAGCAATAGAATGAAAGAAGAGAAACAAAATATTGTGTTTATCCTAGAAACAAAATGTTCAATAGATAAAATTAGAGAGATACATAGCAAATGGTCATTAAGTATGAGTATCTGGAAGTTAAAGTAGACAACACGGTAGGAGGGATTCTCACACTCTAGAATCCCTAGAAACTTGGAATCCTGGATGCAGAAGCATCTAGGAACTACCTTTCAATGGTGATCCAACCTTTGGGTGATAAGGAAATATATATGATCACAAATGCCTATGGTCCTCAAAAAATTGAAGACAAACTCAGGCTTCTCACCTCACTGGAGGAGTTGAGAGAGAGACATCCTGTTTTGCCATGGATTCTGGGAGGGGACTTTAATATGATTAGATCTCTTACAAACGAAAAAGGAGGGACCAAAACACCAGGAAGAGACTTCATTTCCTTCTAGAACTTCCTAAACGACATGAGACTAGTGGACACAGAGACAATAAATGGTACCTTCACCTGGAACAATAAGAGGGGAGGGGCTTCTCAAGTTGCCTCTAGACTAGATAGATTTATAATCTCATAGGACCTCCTTCTCACTTGCCCTAACTTGACTGCATTAATCCTTCCTTTTGGAGGCTCAGATCACTAGCCTATCCAAATTGAAGCTTCTTTTATAGGCACTCTGAGGAATAGACCTTTCAGGTTTGAAAATGTCTAACTCACTCACCCTGACTTCATCAGTAATATTGATAAGTGGCGGGTGGAAGATTTGTCCATTCAACAGAGATTGAAACACATCAAAATCAGGCTTAAAGAATGGAACAAAAAGGAGTTTGGCAATATTTTTAAAGCTAAAAGAGAGGTTGAACAGAAACTACAAGGAATCAATCAAATACTTATCATAGATGGCTTTATCAAGGAAAGAAAAATGCAAGCTGTCTCTCTCGAACAGGAATGGGAAGATAGATGCGAGCAAGAGGAGATCTTCTGGAGACAAAAAATGAGAGCGCAATGGCTTAAACAAGGGGAAAGAAACACAAACTTTTTTCACAAGTCAATCATGGATCACAGGTCACATAACAGGATTTAAAAACATAGAGACACTCAAGGGAAAGAGTTCAACACCCACAAAGAAATGGAATGTGCACTGGTACAACATTTACAAAGCATAGCAGAGGAGCCTCTCATAGACAGATCACAATTTATCAACAACTTCACAAAGTACATTCCAAAGCTTGTAACTAGGGAAGACAATTAGAATCTTAACAAGCCAGTGACTGAAGAGGAAGTTAATGAAGTCATCAAAGAAATACAAAATGGGAAAGATCTAGGACTGGATGGGTTCAATGTTGGCTTCTTCAAAGCATGCTGGAAAATAGTGAAACAAGATATCCTTGAAGTTGTGGAGGACTCGAGAAGATCCAAAACCATTTTGAGAGTGCCCAATTCTTCTTTCATAGCATTGATTCCAAAGGAAGAAAAAGCTATGAAACAGAATATATTCAAACCCATAATGTTATGCAATGTTGTCTACAAAATTATTTCCAAAGTAATTGCAAACAGACTCAAGCCCCTGCTTCCAACGCTTGTGTCTGAGTAGCAAACCGAATATGTGGAAGGTAGGAAAATTCTAAACAACATCATTGAAGCTCATGACGTGGTTTATTCTCTTAAGAGCAATAAGCAAGTGGGTATGATAATATAGCTTGACCTAGCAAAAGCTTATGACAAGCTAAAATGGTTTTACATTAGGGAAGTACTAATATCGTATGGCTTCGACCACAACTAGATATGATGAGTAATAGCCCTTGTTACCACAACTAATTTTTCAATCATGCTTAATGGCTCTCCATCCATAACCTTTAGGCCTTCAAGAGGCCTCTGATAAGGAGATCCTCTCTCCCCCTTCAACTTTATTCTCATGATGGAAGGATTAGGCAAAGTTATTAAATCCGCCAATATAGAAGGAAGAAATCTAGGGTCTCAAACTCACCCCGAATGGGGATGCCTTGACTCATGAACAATTTGTGGATGACATTATGCTATGGGGTACACCCATGGTCAAGGAAGCTAAAGCTTTCAAACAAATCTTGAATGAATTTTCTATGGTCATTGGCATAGAGGTAGGTCTCACCAAATCAAAAAATTTCTTTTTTAATGCTGACATTACTATTCATAGAAACCTCTCCAGAATTCTTGACTTTCAAAGAGATCAGTTACCATCCAAATATCTGGGAATAACTCTCACTGATAAACCTCTGAGCAAGGAAATTTTGGAGCCAGTGACTAATAAACTACATGACAAAATTACAAAATGGACAAGCAGGTCATTGAATTTAGCGGGACGGCTAGTGCTTACAAAGGTTGTCCTACAACCACTTCCCACCTTCATGTTTTCAGCTCTTCCTACCCCTAAAGGAGTTTTGCAATACATCGAGAATATTCAAAGAGATTTTCTTTTGGGCAAAGGGGAAGAGAAAAAATGGTCTTTGGTAGCTTGGGATAACCTCTTTAAACCTAACAACCATGGGGGTCTGGAACATCATGACCTCGAAACCATTAGAAAAGTCTTGGGGGAAAAACATTGGTGGAGATGGCTAAAGGAGTGGGCAACCCCATGGGCCAAGCTCTGGAAACAAAACTATGCAAGTTGTTGGCAAGAAAGGGATCATATTCAGATGTCTGGGCACATCAAGGGCTCCCACATTTGGAACAGTGCTTGGTAGAATAGAGCCATAGTTCAGAAGCATAGTTTATGGGAGATGAGAGATGGAAACCTAGCATAGTTTTGGGAGGATAGTTGGCAGCATGATCCTAACCTATGTAGAGAAGAGTTAGCCAATATTAAGAACAACACTGAAAATAGAGGTTTACTCAAGGTAAGTGACTTCTAGGATCATGCAAGATACAAGGATAAATGGAGAACATGGAAGAACTTGGGATATAGTGAAGAGACCCCTTTGAAGGCCGAAGCAAAAGCTCTTGTAGTCATCTTGAAACAAATAAAGATTTTAACATCTACATTGTATATATGGGGAGGAAATAATGAAGGAAACTTCAACCTCAAAGAAGCCAAAAGAATTGCCATTGGGCTTGACTTTCCAAACCCTGATAAGGTATGGAAGAACCTATGGCAGAACTCGCATTGGATGAAAATCAAATTGTTCATGTGGTTGGTGCAACACAAAATGATTCTTACTTGGGAAAATATTCAGAAAAGAGGTTTAGTTGGTCCATATAGATGCCAGTTGTGTGGTCTACAAGAAGAAACTGTGGATCACCTACTTAACCTCTGTGCATTCACCTCTACCTTGTCGAATTGGGTAGCCTCAATCTTCAGACAAACTCGTAGGGATGCATCTAGCATTACTAGAACTTTAAAGAATTGGCAGAAAGATTTCTCAGAAAATGAAACAGTAAAAAAATCCTAGACTTTGATTCCAGGTTTTTTGATTTGGGATGTCTGGAAAGAAGGCAACAATAGGATTTTCAAGAACAGAATTGGCTCAACACAGAGCATCATAGCTCATACTATAAGACAACTCAATGAAACTGTAAGTACCTGTCTAAAGAAACCCCCAAAAAAACCTGCTTTAAACCAGGATGCACATATACTTTTGCAATTGGGTCTCCAGTTGTTGATTCCCCAGAGCATAAGCAAGATCACAAGCCATACAATAGCGGGTAAGGAATTCTAGCAAAATCCTCCACATGGTTTTCTAAAATTTAATATAGATGGACCCTCTAAAGGAACACTGGAGTGGTTGGTTATGGAAAATTCATAAGAGATGAGAAGGGATACATAAAATTCATCTTTCATAGTCATTTGGGGAATGCCACTAATAATATGGTGGAACTCATGGCTTTAGAGCAATGCCTAGAAATCTTTATTAAGGCAGATTTACATAATACTATTGTAGATGCAGACTTTGAATTGATAATTAATTCGGTCAAGAAGATATGCAACGATACAACACCGGAAAAAGTGTCAAAACACTACTGGTTATTGCAATTCTATCAATGTATACAATACCACCTGAGAGCTCTGAGAACACTCCAATTTGTTCACGTACGCAGAACAACCAATAGATTAGTGGATCACTTGGCGAATGAAGGAGTTCTCTTTTCAAGAAGTAATAGAATATATACTTGGGCATTGACACCCTCAGGGAATTTCAAAAGGATTGACACAGATAGGCGATCATAGACAGGGAGTATCCTCAGAGTATGCAAATTCAGCAGTCATGGGGCTGATCAAAACAGTGGAGAATGAACCAAGCGCAAGGGGTAAACATTGGGATGGTTGGAAAGTGGCCAACCATAGACTGCCTTGAACTCTACCATCCTATTGATTTTAGGTGGAAAACCACATGGAGGTTAAAACTACAAACGAACCCGAAAAACATTAGTGTGGTGACTTATGATACTCAATGGGTCCGTAAGATAAAATAATGTGTGCATAAGTTACTGACCTGAAATTGGCTCTAGACCATCGGATCTCCAAGGGTGGGATTGCATGGTGTTTGGGGTGAAAATATGATCGATGGTTAATCCTCCACCGAGCTCGAAAGCATTATAGGGTGATGGTTTTTCTTCTCTTCGAGTTTGTAAATTATATTATCGAGTGGGCAAGTGGATGGCCCAAAAACAGCTATTGACCAATAGATCTCTGTGGGTAGGATCGCACGGTGATAAGGGTGAAAATTTGATCGAAGGTTAATCCCCAAGTGGACGTGAAAACTATATAGATTGGCAGTTTAGTTTCACATAGGGTCCATAAGATAAATTAAAGAGTGGGAAAGTTGATGGCTCGAAATTAACTATTGATCGTCGGATCTACGAAGGTAGGATTGCATAGTTTTCGGGTTGTTAAGACAACCAAAATTTAAGGTATGTGTTTAAGACATAGGAGAATGCATTGTAGGCCTTACTTGATCAGAAATAAATAATTGATTTTGTTTAATGAATCACAAGGTAATCAGGTGATGTGACTACACTAGAATGCCCGAGGATCCCCCTCTAGCCATCACCGAAGGTGAATACTTGTATGGTTTATTGGGAAATGTTTCCACCCAAACAAATTCTCAATTTATGCATGTTATAATAAATATATAGGAAGAGTTAAATTATCTGAGGAGTAGCTATGAACACCTGCTAAAAGCTAGTGAGGACCATGAAAGGATGATCAGGGGACTGATTGAAAATTCTAGCTATAAAACTATGGAACTTGAAGTATTGAAAGGAAATAAAAGGGGCACGGAAAAAGAGGAATCTGAAAA
>APFE031672059.1:47057-78924 GCA_000404065.3 Pinus taeda | reverse complement strand
GCCTCGGCGAGACAACCCAGTCAAAAAGTAAATATCTGTAGAGTCGAACTCAATGTCTCGACCCCGGATGGTGAATTTCCCATCCACTGGGTTCCAGGCTCGAATCAATAGCTCTAGCAGGTTCGGCTGGGCTCTCAGTGTCGGAGTAAGGAAAAACTTCAGCAAACTGCATGCCCGCATTGCATTGCGGCATCCAGCATCGGCAAAAGCGGCAACGTCCTCGTTATCATGGTCCCTCTCCTGCCAAGTAAATGCCATATTGCCCTGCAAAAGCACCCAAGACTCATTCAGAAACTTGCATGTGGAAGATAACAATTAAATTTAAAAAATTAATATGTCACGGCGCCAGTGCGACTGTTTCTAAAACAGTCGCGCTGGAAATGGCCGCCCTGTGCATTTTTCATTGGGTCAGCGCAGAAGGACACGGGTTTTCCGCGCTGACCCAGAATGAACTACGTGTTGGAAAGCTCGATCAGCGCGGACCCGATAGGGAAATCCATGCTGACCGAGAGCGCTCCAACGCGCAAAGATTTTGGCCAAACGGCCAAATCTTACGGTCAAATTGCATGAAAATACAATCAAAATGAAAGGCAGGACTGGAGGAACCTACCTGGAACGAACGGTCGAGAAATTAGCGTCCGGATGAGGAAGAATCAGCTCCGTCAACTTTGTAGTAATTCAACGTTCTCCAGAGCTCCAATGGTAAAATGGTAAAAATGGTTTTTACAAACCTCCTATTTATAGTAAATTTTCCAAATTTGATTAAGATTCTTTACAAATGTGGGTTTTTTACTATCGTTTTGTCATGAACTCATCTAGATGTGATGAATTATGTCTTAATGCATATTTTATTATGATTTTTCGATGTATCGAACAGGTTTATGTGGGTATTTGTCATGTGCAGGTCCTCAAAACCAGCATGGTCGCGGTGGATTCTCGTACACTTGGTCCCAAAAAAGGTCTTCTTTCAGCTCTTTTCTGACCGTTTAAAGATGAAAAGATCACCGAGTTATTCCTCTCGACTCGTTAAACAAAAATGAGAGGCGGTCGACTTTAAACCCTTTTCCGACCGTTTAAAAAACGAAAAGATTGTCGTGACTTTGTCGCTTCAGGTTCGTTAACGGTCACGAAGCGACGTGGTTTCGGTCACTTTTTTACTTTTTCAGATCAGAATCACTACTTATGAAAAGTACTCCTCGGTCTTAATGATCCAGCGGTTCTTTCGAGCATCGTTTTATACTTTTTCAGACTCGAGAGACACAACTTTACGAAAAAGCACCCCCTTGGAGTTTCCTTTTCAGCTGTCTTTTCAAACTCTCTAAACACGAAAAGACGCCGAGTTCTTCCTTTGTCAGACTCGTTAAAACTGAATGACATCGGGCTCCGTCGAAATGACGCCCTCCAAGCATATGCTATCCCCGTCAAGCTTGTCATCCAAAAATAATCGGGGTACTCGCCAGAAATGGTGGGGGAAATAAAGGAACCGTGATCGTCGTCATCGGCAATATGTCACTCTTGAACATGGCACTGTTTGCATGGGGACATCTCATCTCACTTCAATTTTGCCTTCATGGGTTTGGGTTATCCTATTTGCCCACTCATCTGCTCATTGTCCTTTCATTATGACCTCTGATCATTTGACCCCCAAATACTGCCAAATCCGTCATTGTGCCGCCCATATGTTCAAGAGAAGTTGACCTCTGCAAGTATAACCTCCCCTCTGATACTTCACGCAAAACAAGCTTATCTCTACCCGTCTCGCGTCGATGATGTGGGAATCATTATGGCCCACCTTCGATAAAGATCACTTCCTGTCGACTTCAGCTCATTATCCAGGAGTGACCTAGGGACTCTCCTTCAGGTACCTTGGGGCCTGCATGCCTTAATGGCAGGTCCTTCGTGTTCGACGCGAGGTTTTCATCATTGGCCTCCGATCGAATGATTCCGCAGGTGTTCGACATCGGCTCATTTATTCACATACCGTGGATTGTACCTATAGTACCTTGAGGACCATCGTCATCATTGGTGGCCCCTCTCGCGTCTGTTAACAGCTTTCATCATTGGCTGGTAATCAGACGATGTTCGAGCATGTTCGACTTCGACACATCTATTCACATGTTTGAACTTGTACTTTGTTCAGATTCGGATGGAGCGCAAGACCCTGGTTCTAGTCTATCGTGGACCAGGTTGCGATTTTGTGGGACATCATTACATGACTCATTGATGGATGGCTGCGACCATACCTGAGTTCTCTTAAGGATGGCTGCGACCATACCTCTTATCATTATGGTCTTCTCAGCTGGGTGGCTGCGTCCACGCCATAGACCTTGTTTATATGTCTTTTTGATGGCTGCGCCCATGCCTAGACTACATGTAATTGAAATATCAGTTGTATCCGCCTGCAGGTTCTCTCCAGTGGTGTTCCAGTCCAGCAGTCTTGTAAAGCATTTCACCCCTCCCACTCTCTCGGGCTTCATGCTTTAGGGGGCATCTGTTACACAGTAAAATGTCACTGCCATCATGTCAGTCTCCCTACTGTGCTATAAACCACATTCACCCATACTCATGCTCCTCAGAATGGCTAAAAAACCCTCTTTGCCTAAGTTAAATGGATCATCGCGTCTGTTAATAAAATAACCGCGCTGACAGGCGGGGTCTAGTGTTGTTGTTGCGCTGTCAGCGCGGAAGCACACGTCTTCTCCGCGCTGGTCCCATTTCCACGAACAGCACTCCCTCCGTTTGTCCTTTTCGCGCTGACCAGACCTCTTCTACATGGGTTTGCGATGTCAGCGCGGAAGTTCACGAGTTTTCCGCGCTGATCCTGTTTGAGCGAATTTGTTCTAACAACCAGCCTTCCAGATCCCTCCAGAATTGGTTGTTAGCATTGTTGAGGTCGCCATCCTTTCTCTGGCATGTCTGTTCGACTGATCATCCACTTATCTTGGTGGAAAGCTCATCCCTTACCTATTCATGGAGACTCCTTCTCTTTATAAGCCTTCTCCATGGCCCATGAGCAGCTAGTTTGGAACATATAGACTTTGATTGAGGAATTCTTAGTGCATTTTAGTGCTGCTTTCTGTAGGCATTTGGTGTGTTGTGTGAGGATTGCTTTGAGCTTGAGGAAGGTCATGAGCTTGTTGCCTTGTATGTGAGAGAGAGACCTTTTGATTTGGGAGATTTGCTCCAAAGGTGAATGCTTGGAAGATATGCTGGCTGGACCCTCTAGAGAAGGACTTAGCGTAAGGACACCGGTTGTACCTTACTCTATTTTCTGTTAATAAAGATAGATGACTACTCTTATGGTTCCATTTACATTTGTTCAATGATTGGTTAATGCAAATTGTATCTTTCCTGACCGATACATAGTTGTTGTTAGTAGATTTTACGCTTGTGTTTTCTCTCCTTTGCTTGTGCAGGTGTTCATCCGTGAGGATAGCGGGGAATTGTGATCGGCTGGAGCGAAGGAGCGAGAGGAGTATCTCTTCGACAAACAAGCGTCGGAATCCAAGTAGGTTACTTTCACCCACTTGTTAATTACAACTAGGAACCTGCGGTGTAGCATTGTTCGATTGTTGCTAGACCCCTGTTGGGCTAGTAGGGATCGCCTCTATCCGTAGAGGGGATTTACCTATCCAACACTGATGATCCAAAGTTTTATCCCCTAAATTATGTCATTTGATGCCTCAAATTGCTTCCAGAAGGCTTCATACTCAAATTTGTCAAACTAGTCCCACTAGTAAATATGGTCCTATGATTTAATTCCTCCAACTTTTCCACTCCATAAGAATCAATATGGATGAAAATAAATATAATGATACAATTTGAATCACCTTTCCTCCCAAATTTTTTCTAGATCATCATTCTTTGGTTTCACTGGGGTTTTAAGGAAGCAAGTTTAAATGATCATAATTCCCTTAACATTGATCAAAATTGATATTATAAATCAAGTCCTGAATTGTTACTTTCACTACATTTTTGGTGGAACTGGTCTTGTTGCAATCTTCATAAAAGGAGAGATAATCTCATCACAAATATTTCTTGTGACGGTTTTCAACAATTACTTAAAATAATTGTAACTTATACGATACTTCTTAGAACGTATTACGTCCCCAATTCTCAAATTCCATTGCCAATTTGCTTCAAATGGAAGTCATATAGTTGTGATCTACTAAATAGCTCAAGAGAAAAATCTACCACAAGAAAAACTAGTAAAATAAATGATTTTTTCCTTGGCCCAAGAAAATTCCCAAAAAAGTACTTTGATACCACTTGTTATGATCCTTAGAACATAAAATGACCACAAATCATATATTCCAGAAAATATAGAAATATACTTTTATTTCATTCAATCATTAAACCCTTAAGATAAGGTAACATCATACAATAATCTTTTTATGGAAATAAAAACTCCTATTCATTTAGCTTTTTTAGGGGTCAGTGTCCTAAAAAATTAATACGCCAATACAATAATAATACATAACATCTCATAAAAAGACTTCATATTTATTTATAGTTATTTAACAAACCTTATCTCTCATCACATCGCTATTAGCCTCTACTAATAGACCATATTGCATTTATTGTATGATAAATACCTAATAGGTCTCACTCAATAATAGATAACATAGATAATCTTATACACAATACATTAAATAACCAACCTATTATTAATAGCTTTAATGGGTCCTTTAACATCCATTACTCAACTAGGACCCCAGAAATATATTTCAAAATAATAATTGAATTAACAAAATCAACCAACATAGAAATAAAAAATGAATTACTCGTTATAGAAGGAATCGATTCACAAGTCATATATGTTACATCACAATATCTGAGATTCCTTATGCAATGATATACATGGGTGTAAATACTTTTTTATAGCTATTGATAGGGACATATTCCAAGTGTCTTATCATTATATCTATTACCCCCAATTATCTAGTGGACCTTACTCACTGAGTATGACCATATTACATTAATCAATGGGTTGACATCAACTATTTAATAAGCCTTATTTCATGATTATGTCTTAGTGATCACCGGCACCTCCCTCAATAAAAATACATATCCTCCCAATAAAATACATATCCTCCCCAGTATAGTACAATACAATTAAATTAAATTAAAAAATGTATTCATCCTTTTAGCCATAGAAAAGAAACGAAAGAAATTTAAAATGCATGTAAGCTTCGGTAGATTTCAACTCAGTAATTAGATAAATTAGTAGGGGATTCTCAAACCAAAATTCTCTTTTACACTCAAGGCCTCTTTTTCTAAAATAATTATAGAGAAAGGAGTGGTCGGTTTTTAGGTAATTTAATTTTTGGTATCACAAAAGCTACGATCAAAATCCTAGCCATTGTAGTTATGAAGTTTCTACAAAAAGGACATGAACAACTTTTATGGCAATACAAGATGGAATATAATTTTGCATTATTATGTAATGAAATAAAATTAAGATTCTTTTCCGAGGAAAAAATAATCTATTATTTATATCAAATATGTAGTTCTATATATATATATAATTCGTGAAGAAATATATATAAAATTCGTGAAGTAATATATATTTTAATTTTACATTTATATGACCTAAAGTCATGGAAAATTTTATTATTTTAACTAAATTATATATTTAATATAAATATTTTTATTTATTTTGAATATATTTTAGAATAATTTTTGAGTGGAAATTATTAAATAAAATTTAAATGTAAATTTATATATATTTAAAATTATATTAATGTATTATCTTAATGGTGTGTGGGAAATTGAGTCATCATAGGGGAAAGAAGGCCTACCACCCCATCACCTATCAAAGCATTAAAGAGCGGGATGGTGTCACCAACTCCCCTTATGAAGTCACCCATGCTATGAGTCATTACACAACAACGAACTAATATGGAAACCCCCATGCCCTCCAAATTTTCCTACTCTATTTGAGCTTGCTCCACCATTTTCTACAAGTTTCTCTTTCTTTCTAAGCTATAGGTGGGATTTCCCACCCTCAACGTTTGGCTCCTTGGCATTCTAGTGAAGGAAGGCCCAAGCCCTCCTATTTTGGACCTCGATTGCTCTTACTACTCTACTGTTAGGATAATTCACTACATGTTCACAGTCTCTAGGGTGTAGGGGAGAATATTGAACAAACTCTATTGAGGGCATCAAAGCTAGGAACCAACAGACAAGGAATGGAGCAATCACATAGATCCTAAGCTGGTAAAATATTTGTTGGTCTTAACCTCTCATTGGTGTTATTTGTATACTATTATTTTTCCAATTATCAAACCTAGGAATATGAGGTGCATCATTGAGGTTAATTTCTCTATGGTTTTTACTATTGTTTTCATCCTTATGGTTCTCCCCTTCATTCAAATCACTTTTCCTCTACATTTAACTTTCCTATTTCTTCAGTACCAACTCCTCTGGTTAGCCTAATATTAACTCCCTCCCCTTCAATCTTATTCTCTTAGACCACCCCATAGCCTCTGCAATTCCCTAAACCCTTCTTCAAAAGACCCTTTTGTTGAAATCTGGTCCTTACTAGGAACCATGCCAACACAAACAATGCACCCAAGACATAGGATTAAGGGTCACTGTTCTTTTGATGAACCCAAAACCCAAACCCAAGCTTAATCAACTACTGAAATTTACATCTCTATTACCTCTTATGAATTTTAAGAGTAAATCTAACACCTTGAAGCCTTGAATGCTACAAATCGACAGGCCTATTTAAATTTTGAAATTCAAGCTAAGATATTTGGGTGGGTTATTGACCCTAGCCATACAAAGGGGCTTAGGGGCCAATATATCCATTCCATCACCCTTCATTGTAAAATGAAAACTTTGTTGGGTCATGCCCTTAAAGAAAAACATGAAGACCATAAAGAAATTATAGCCCACCTCAACGATATCCCTAGAAGGAAACCCTCAGTTTATATAAGCGAATTGTATTGCTGTTGTGTATTATTATTCTGAGTGAGAAAGAGAGAGGATATTGTGTGAGAGTGAGAGTAAATTACAACATATCTAATGTAGGTTGTATCTCTTCATTTTGCTGGATAATATAAAAGGAAGGACTAACTGTTTCTCCATGGATGTAGCCCAAATTGGGTGAACCACATATATCCATCGTTCTCTTGTTTTATGTGTTTTTGTATTTGTGTTTCCACAATATTTTGTGTATTTCATTGCTATGTTAATTAATTTCTAACAACTGGTATCAAATCCGAAGGTTTATTTGGCTGATAAACTCGCAAGAGAGAAGGGTTCCTGGTTCGTGTGGGAGCAATGGTGGAAGATGGTAGGTTTAGAGTTGAGAAATTTAATAGTCAAAACTACCAGCTATGGAAGATGCATATGGAATATTATATGTATCAGAAAGATCTGTACCTAACATTAAGCAGATAATCAAAGAAGTTGACGAGTATGACAGACGCAGAATAAGAGATTCTCGATAGGAAGGCACTAGGAACAGTACGGATGTGTTTGGAAGCATCAATGGAATTCAACATTTCAAAGGAAACGACAACAAAAGGTTTAATGACAACATTGGACAAACTATATGCAAAATCCTCGACCTCAAATGAGTCATTTCTTATGAAGCGTCTATTTAATATGAAGATGTCAGAAAGTGGATCTGTTGCTGATCATTTAAATGAATTTAACAAAGTGACTAGTCAATTAAGTAATGTAGGGGTAAATTTTGATGATGAAGTTAGAGATCTGTTATTTCTATGCTCCTTGCTAGAAAGTTAGAATGGCTTGGTTATGGCTATTAGTAAATTTTTCTCTCGATCTAACACTTTAAAGTCTGATGATGTTGTTGGTGCAATCCTTAGTGAGGAAATGCATCAGAAAATATCCAGTGAGACATAAGATAATTATTTGACTACAGAGACTAGGGGAAGAAAAATGGAACGATGAAGGAGGCTAATAAATCATAGTAACTCAAGAAAAGGCAGATCCAAATCCAGATTAGGGATAGTGTGTTGGAAATGTGGGAAGAAAGGACACCTAAAGAAAGGTTGTAAATCTCGGAAGGGAAGAGAAGGAGATGCACAACAAGCAAACAATTATGAAGTGAATGTGAAAAGTGATGTGTTGCAAGATGCTTTGGTTCTTTCATTAGAGAATATTATTGATTCCAGGGTGGTAGATTCAGGGGCCTCATCCCATGCCACACCTAATAGGAAACATTTTCATGACCATGTTTAAGGAGATTTTGGATAGGTTCGTTTGGGTGATGATAAACCGTATAAAACTGTTGGAATGGGTAAGGTTTTTATAAAGAAACAAAATGGAAACCAATGGCTATTGAAAGAGGTAAGGCATGTTCCAAATCTTAAGAAAAAATCTAATTTTAACAGGGTAGGTGGGAGGTGAAGGTTATGTAACTACTTTTACAGAAAAAACCTAGAAGGTCACTAAAGGAGCCTTGGTAATAGAAACAGGAGAAAAGGTTGGTACATTGTATTTATGCAATAATATTTCTAATTATGTTAATTATTTAATCTCCACAGGATCAGATATGATACTCTGGCATCATAGGCTCAGGCACAAGAGTGAGAAGGGTATACGATTTTTTCACTCAAGAAATTTGTTGCCAGGTTTGAAGCATATTGATTTGGATTTCTATGAAAATTTTGTTTATGGAAAACATGAGTAATATTTATCAGAGTCGGGAAGGAAAAGAAGAGAAAAAAATTAGATCTCATGCACATATAGGTATGGGGACCTGCTCAGGTATCATCTCTCGGTGATTCTCCCTATTATGTAACTTTTATTGATGATGCAACTAGGAAAACCTGGATTTATTGCATTCAAATAAATTTGATATATTTGATACTTTCAATAAATGGAAAGATTTGGTTGGGAATGAGATAGGAAAGAAGTTGAAGTGTCTTAGATCAAACAATGGAGGTGAATATTGTATTAAAGAGTTTAATAACTATTTTTCAGGGCATGGAATCCATAGAGCAAAGGCAATTCCAGGAACATCAGAGGAAAATGGTGTGTTAGAAAGGATGAATGGGACAATCATGGAGCATGCAAAGTGCATGAGATTGCATGTAGGATTGCCCTTACAATTTTGGGCAGATTTTGTAGATACGGTTGTTTATCTAATAAAAAGAGGGCCTTCAATTTCCTTGGATGGTGGTATTCTAGAGGAAGCATGGATAGGTAAAAAGGCAAACTACTCATTTTTAAAGACTTTCGGTTGTGAAACCTTTGTCCATATCAATAAAGAAAATAGAACAAAGCTTGAGGAAAAGCCAAAGAAATGTACCCTTATTGGATATGGTGTAAACAATTTTGGTTATCTCTTATATGATTGTGAAAATCACAAAATCATTAGGAGAAAAGATGTCATATTCAATGAAAAGGTCTTGTATAAGGATCAGATGTAGGAAAATAAATAAGAAAAGGAAAAAGAAAGAATACACAGTGCTTGATGAGATCACAGAAAAAAATTAAAGGTGTCGAAAATCAGAATGATCAGCAACCACAACAACAACAATAACCACAACATCAACAAGCACCTCAAACACTTAAAACAGGTGTTGGAATATCTACTAGGATAAGCAGACACCCTGAATGATACTCTCCTTCATTATATTATTTATTGTTGACTGATTCTGGCGAACTAAAAATATATGAAGAAGAAATGCAGGTAGAAACTAGGAAGAAGTGGGAGCGAGCCATGTAAGAATAGATGGTCTCCTTGATGGATAACCAAACTTGGGACTTACTCAAGTTGCCTCTATATAAATAACATTGCAGAATAAAGGGGTTTACAAGTTGAAGGAAGAAGATGGAGGTAAACAGATGTATAAGTATAGACTTTTAGTGAAGGGGTTTGCACAAAAGAAAGGTATATACTTTGATGAAATTTTTTCTCCTATTTTTAAAATGACTTCAATAAGAACTATTTTAAGTCTAGTGGCAGCAAACGATTTTCATCTTGAGCAGTTAGATGTAAAGACAACCTTTCTCCATGGGGATTTGGAGGAATAATATATATATAGCAACCACAAGGGTATGAAGTCAATTGGAAGGAGAAGTTAGTGTGCAAATAAAGAAGAGCTTGTATGGATTAAAATAGGCTTCAAGGTAGTGGTATCTATAACTTGACATGTTTATGTCCAAACAAGGTTATACCAGATGTTGCTTTGACCATTGTGTTTATCTTTAAAAAAAAATGATGGAAATTATATTATATTGTTATTGTATGTAGATGACATGCTTGTTGTAGGATCTAACATGCAGGAAATAAATGTGCTCAAAGGAAAATTAGCAATTTCATTTGCAATGAAGGATTTGGGTGTTGCAAAACAAATCCTTGGTATGATAATAACTAGATATAGGAAAAATCGCAAATTAACATTGTCTCAGAGTGAGTACATAGAAAAGGTGTTGGAAAGATTTAATATGCAGAATGGAAAGCCAGTTAGTACACCTTTGGCTAGCCATTTCAAACTAAGTAAGGAGATGTGTCCCAAGACACAGGAATAGGTGGATTATATGCGTAAAGTTCCATATGCACAAGGCCTAATATTGCACATGTAGTGGGAGTTGTAAGTAGGTATATGAAAAATCAAGGAAAAGAGCATTGGATGGCAATAAAGTGGATTCTTAGGTATTTGAGAGGTACCACAAATCAAGCATTATGCTTTGGTAGTTCAAACATCGCTCTACAAGGATATATTGATGTATATATGGCAGGTGATAGAGATAACAAGAGGAGCACCACAAGGTATGTGTTTACTAAAGGTGGAGAAACTATTGGTTGGGTTTCCAAATTACAAAACATTGTTCCACTTTAAACAACAGAAGCAAAGTATGTTGCTACTACAAAGGCTAGTAAACAAAAGATTTTGTTACAAAGGTTTATGGATGAATTGTGAAGAAGTAAGAGATGGGTAGGTTATACAATGACAGCTAGAGTGTCATTCATATTGCAAAAAACTCAACATTTCATTCCAACAATGAACATATACTACTCAAGTACAATTTCATACGGTTAGTGTTGGAAAATGGAAAGTGGTAGCTAGAAAATATAAACACTAGCCATAATCCTACATATATGTTAACAAAAGTTGTAACTAGGGAGAAACTAAGATTCTGTTTAGTTTCAATTGGTCTTAAAGTATGATGGTGAAGATGAGAAACAACCAAGTCTAAGTGGATTCATTGTCCAACAAGTAAAGCAACATTGGAGTTTATATAATCAGTCTCCAAGTGGGAGATTATTGGGTGTGGAGCCTGATTATATTCCTAATTGTTCAAAGGTTTTTTGTTTTAGCCACATTGGATCCAAGTTCCTAACAGGGTGGCAGTGACGCTCATTTAGTCAAAGTCATGGGGGTCCAGGGATAGTCGACAATGAGTGACAACAATTTTTATGATTCGCCCTGTGGCGAGGGTTCAGGGGTAGCGCCATTGAAGCTAAAAATAGATGAAAAATTGCCTTGTAAAATATTGTAGCTTCATAGTCAACCTGGGTTGTTCATTAGCCAGATGATATGATGGTAGAAGTTATGTTAATTTAGGGGTTTTTTCCCTAGAAGGCAACCCTCGGTTTATATGATGGAATTATATTGTGGTTTTGTATTATTATTATGAGCAAGAAAGAGAGAGGAGACTGTGTGAGAGCGAAGAGGAAATTACAGCATGTCTGTTGCAGGTTGTATCTATTCATTTTGATGGATAATATAAAAGTAAGCACTCGTTGTTTCTTCGTGGGCATAGCCAAAATTGGGTGAACCACATATATCTATGTCTCTCTTGTTTTATGTGTTTATGTATTTGTGTTTTCGCAATATTATTTGTGTTTCATTGCTTTGTTAATTAATTTCTAACACTTTATATACATCTTCTTGAGATATTACTACACTTGTGATCTAACAAATGATCTCAATCTCTTCTCAACTTATAGTTTCTTTGGTGGTCTCACATTTAACCAAGGGGCATGACCTTTAGCCTAAGTCATCTTGAGTTTAAGTGGTCAAAACCCAACTAACATAAGAAGTGAAATTTCTTTCATTCAATTATTTGCACTCCATCGAAGCCTTTGGTGCCCCTTAGCCCTTCAAGGGTGCACCTCATGCATCCAATGAATAAACAACTATTTTCCAGCTTGGTCTTTCACCCACAACTTTGGGTACAAAACCCACCATTTGGGTACATTTCCTACGAAGCTTTATTTTCATGGGTCAACTCCACACAAATCCAATACCCCAGGGGTTGTGGGAGTACCTCTCAAGTTACACATTTCATCAAATATCATATACCAATTCAATGTTTGATAAAGACAAAGAATCAAATGATATATATATATATATATATATATATATATATATATATATATATATATATATGTAAATTATTCTTTTATTACCAAAAAATCAGGGTTACACGATTTTTTCTGATTGCTCCCTGAGGATTTTAATCCTCCTCAAAAAAATACTCCTGCCATTACTAAGGCTAGATTTCTCCAAAAGACACCAGATACAAAAGTTACCACACATATTAATATGCCATAACTGACACATATACAACTAAAAACTAGGTACATCATGATAGTCAAAAGCCCTACTAACTAGAAAGAAACAAAAAATAGAATACATCATACTACAAATCCATCCAATTGGAACATTAATCATTTTATATAGACGAGATTGTCATTGGTACCCTCACGCTCGAACTCGATGGATTTGGATGATCAAGACTATAAGAATCACAAGTAATATACCTCTCCACATGAGCTAGGTAGGAGTCAATCTTGTCTAGGAATAAGCATTGATTTTCTAAGCATCATTTTAATGGATTTCACGGTGGAAAAGGTGTTATACTTCTCCACTTGCTTTTATTTTAGGACCAGACCCAATAGGGTATTCATTTGCCAGTTTAAAGCCACAAAATTTAGATATTGTTTGTTCCCGCCCTTAGTGTGCCCAAGGTCAGGAACCTAAGATGACATGTCTTCCATGACTTAAAAAATAGAATAGGGTTATCTCTAAACTCTTGCTTGAGTCTCTAATTTACAAATTTTGTTCCTTGTATTTGGCACAACAATATTTAAGTAAGTAGTCGTTGATTCATGAGTGAAGAGTCTCTCTCCTCTCTACCCCTATGAAGCTTTGCCCCCTCCCACCTGCTTATAGAATATTTGTTGTCTTGGCAGCATGAGTAAGGCTGGGGGGGCAACTTGGAGCACCCACTATAAATTCCTCTTCCTGAAAATAAACAAGAGAAAAAACCAAACACACCCACCACAAAACAGAGCTTCCAACCCACTAAATCACCCCTAAAACTCAAGACAAAAAAAATTTATTTTCTAGCTAGAAAGAAAATTTATTTTAATTAAAAATGTTGATATTCATTATGATAATGAAAATGATAAATAATGTTTGATGAAGACATGGATTAAAAAATCAAATGAAAGAAATTGTGTTTCAATTAAAAGGAAAATTTGTTTTAATTAAAAATGTTGAGACTCATTGAAATAATAAAAATGATGAATAGTATTGGTGTTTTTAAGGGAACAAATAGAAATTTATATTAATAAAAAGAAGGGGACAAGACCCAAATATTACGATTTATGAGGACCAATACAACCAAAATTCCTTGAAGTTTTGGGTTAGAACACACAAGAGAAACATAAAAACTTACAAGATGATCACTTACTATTTGATGACTAAATCCATTCCATCTAAAAACTTTCCAAAAAAATCCAAGGATCCAAGTAAATTTGCAATACATTTTTACTTTATATTTTTCATTGGCTAGACTTTCACCTTCCTTGGAGATTATTTCATCTTTATTTTTACTTGAATCCAATCCCCAATTCCATGAGGATTGACAATGGCACCTGCATTTAGGGAAGTTCGACTATTGGAATCATCATTAGAATTTGGTCAGCCCACGAAGTTCCTTTCTGATTGTTGATTGTTGGGGATTATGAGTCCATTTGTTACTGCAACTACAACATTTTTTTATCTTTTAAAGGACTTGCCCATCTAGAGAGGAGGCAGCACTATTGATTACCTTTGCCACAACCAGTGTTGCTTCAATTTTAAGTGCCTTTGTAATAGATTTAGAGGGAACAAGAAAAACCTTTGTAGTATCATTCTTTAACTCTAGAAAAGAATTATCCTATTGCACACAATGTGCATTGCAAGAGGCATTGATGATCACCAAAGAGGAGGCGATTATAGAGTTGTCCATAGCTAAAGTGATAGTTTTTCCGCATTAGAGCTCTTCTTTCATTGTATTTTTTTTGAATGGATTTCCTCATTTTGAAACTTATCCTCTTTGCAAGAGGCTGAGGGAGAGGGAGGGTGCTCCTTAGATAATGAGTAATGATCAAGGGAGGCTCCCTCCCACCATTAAGGTTTTTGATTGGCTTTCTTCATTCAGGTATTCCCAGCTTTGGGACAAGATTTAATGGAGTGTTCAGTGTCATAACAACCTCTAAAGTGAAATGAGATGTTTTCATGGTCCATTTATTGCATCCATGAGAATCCAGGACCTATTAACTTAATTTTAGAAGGGAATCCCATACTAATATCCATTTCCACACATATGCAAGCATATGTGGGCCTTAGATAATATTTTGTATCTACACCTTGGCAGCAAAATTTCCCTAAAGAATTACCAAATAGAAGATATAGAGGAAATATTCTACTAATGTAAAGGGAGGTTGGGTAGCCTTACCAAAACCAAAGCAGTAGAAATAGATGTCGAGAGAGGGTTGAAAGAGGTAAACCAAGGCAACATGGAAAGCCCTACACAACCCCTAAAACATGGACTATAGTTCAATATATGATTTCTATCATCAAAGTTGTTGAAAACCATAATGAAGAATCCTTTATCTAGCAGGTAGATGTTCACCTCATCAGTAATATGCGACTTCCACTTCCCAAAGATCCAGGAGTGGAGGTAAACCAATCTTGGCCACAATCCTAAGAACCTATAGATTAAACTCACTTTAGAGAACAATGTAGACTCTCTTAATGTCTCCACCACACTCGAAACCTCAATAACAAGAGCATCAAATACTAGAAACCAAGAGGATGGGGTTCCAGAAACAGGGGAATTCAAATATTCTTGAGTATATGTGGAAGATGATCCTCACGGGAGGCAGCCATAAGAGGATTTTACTATTTCACTTAAGGACATAGAGGGCGTCGCCGCACTAGACCTCACAAAACATAGGAGTGGATCATCACTCACCTATAGAACATGCAAAACTGGGGCACTTGTAGAGGCAAGGAATGAACACAATGCGAGCTCAAGGAGGACCCGCAAACTTAACAGGCAGAGATGACGGAGTGGCCAACGAGGGAGCCATCGCAAAAGACTGAGGATTCGAAGTGTCCAGAGAAGAAGGGGACTATCAGGCCAAAGGAAGTCAAGTGACAAATCGAAAGCAGTAGAAGGCGCACCCATCAAAGAAGAGATATCAAGAGGCTAGCACCTGGTAAGGGATGAACCCTAGTCGTCGCAGCAGAGAAGCGGGAAAAATAAATCTATCGTCCAAATTAGTTATCATTTAAAAATGATGAATAAGATTGTTAGGGATGATTAATATTGAAGTTGTTTTCATTATTTATAATTTTAATATGTTTTAATTTTAATAATTATTTATAAATTGAAAATAAAACCCAATTTAAACTAAATTGTTAAACTTTATTAATGTTCAAATTTATCAAAAATATATAAATATCTTTTTAAATAAATATTTAATATTAAAAAGTTAATAAAAAAATAACATAATTATAATTAATATATAATTAATTATATATTCTTCAAATTCAATTGTATGTGCTAAATAATTTTTTCACATATATAGAATGGAAAGCTATCAATTTTTCTTTAACAATGTTGAAAATATTCTTGATAAATTTTATTACACTGTTAGGTGTTTTTATCAGCGAGCTTCCGATGAGCAAACACTTTTCACCCCAGCCAATCACAGAGTGTTATTTTCGTCCTCCTTCAGCAAATTAAAATTGTACACATGGATTTTGATCGCTTGGGCTTTCCTTTGTAATTTTCCCACTCGGTTACGGGTTTGGGGTTTTTATGTGTGGTTCTTCGACACCATTCCTCTCCATGCCTCTTATCTCCTCCCAATACCTTGGAAGAGCTTCCTGTGATGATACTTGTAGCTCCCAACTCCCATAATACTTGAGAAGGGATTATTTTGCAAGCCACATATGTCGCCCCTAGTCTCTGGATTGTTGAATCAATGGTATCTAAAGAATATCTGAGAAAACAAACATATTTATTAAACGATGAGGTTTCAAGTCCCGATGAGGCCGAGACATCTTGTTCAACCTAGAGAAGAAAACCTTCGAAGATGAAGGCAAAGGAAGAGTACAAAGAAGACGAGGATGATGTTGTCAAATCAGACATAGTTCAAAGTTTGAAATCTGGAGTTCTAATTCATATGGTTCCAGCTGAGGTGATTCTACTTTGGGCCCTTTTACCTCGGCCTTTTAGGCACCTTCCTCCTCAAACTCCAGTTGGGGAAATTATGTTTTGGGCACTTTCACCTCCTATTTCACCTTGTGATTTTCAAGATTCTCATCAATTTGATCCAACCATAAGCATTCATTCATTATTTGAATGAACAAAATGTTGGGTTCTTAGCTGAATATCCCCATACCTATATGCCAACAAACGCAACTTTATCGACTTCCTTTTCCTCTACAGAGGGCATCTGGTTCTAGAGACGTGTGATATCTCATAGACTTGGAGAAAATTCAAATTCTTCACCGTGGAAGTGAGGGAAAATGTGTAAAAGCTCCAACTGAAAAAAAAAAAAAAAAAAAAAAAAAAAAAAAAAAAAAAAAAAAAAAAAAAAAAAAAAAAAAAAAACAAAAACAAACAAAAAAAAAAATCCTTTGGACCTTTAATCCTTGAAGGTCATTCATGGCAATCACAATAGACTATGAGGAGGAAGATAATTTGAGAGATGGAAATTTTGAAGAAGAAAAAATTTGTATATATAGTGAAATGATGTTGGATTTTCGAGAAGGGAGAAGAAACTTACTTTTTTTTGGAGTACATGGATGGAGGGTCACTGGAGCATAGGAAATCCAAGATGATGTCGAATAGGTTCTTGTTGAATGTGGCGAGGCAAGTCTCAAAGGGCTTGAATATCTACACTGTCACAAAATTGTGATTTGAGACATAAATCCCTCGTATTTGCTGATAAAGATGAAGTAGGAAGTAAAAATTGCAGCCTTTGAGATGAATAGAATTTTGCCTTAGACATTGGATCCCTGCAATATGTATGTGGGTAGCTACGCTTAAATTAGCTTCGATAGATTCAACCCAGAGACTGAAGACAAAAGGTGTGATGGATCTACAGGAGAATCAAACCCTGGCTAGGTTGATTATTGTTTCTCTTTGTTGCTTTGGAGTGTAACCATGAGAGGGTGGTGAGGCAATGATATTAGGAAGTAGGGAGGTAGTCCTTGGGAGCAAGTGTGTAATTGCTAGAAATGGAAATTTCCCCTGAAACATTGACCATTCAAATGCAGCATGTCTGGAAATAGAACCAAGCTAAAGAGCCGAGCTAAAGAGCACATAAAAAAGGCCATTGAAATAAAGGAAATTTTGTTGTTGTTTGTAGTATGTACAAGCACTTTTGCAATTACTTGGAGTCTTTCATGACAACTACAACCACGTGGAGTGCATGCCGAAGTTTATAGAGTTGTCATTTATTCCAATGTTGTAACCCATTGAACCCTAGCCCATTAATAATTTTTCCATAGCTTCCTCTTATTTCAAGGCTAAGCCTATCAATCTTCCTACATGGGATGTAGGATGAGAAACTATCTCCAAGCATATTCGGCCACAAGGCTGCAGGGTAAGTGACTTTCAATGCAATGTTGTTTTCATCACAAGCAAAGGAAATGTTAATTGAGAACCTGTAACGAATTTCAGAATAGTGGAAACGTGAGAGCAAGTGTAACATATCTAAAGAAAAAAGATCATGTGCTTCCTTTGTTCGCTGGGTAGTGCGAATATTGTGTTTATTGTAACTCCAAGAATACCAATTTATGTGGAATGTTCAGAGTGGATGCCTTTTGAACCGTTATGCAGAGTGATGGTAAATATGGTTTCTCTGTTGGTGGAAAGCTGGTTTATCATTTCATGTGCTCCACCTTTAGCAAGTACATGGTTGTTGACTATGCCTGTGTTGTTAAATTAAATCCAAATACTCCTCTCGAAAAGCATGCCTTCTGAGCTGTGGAATAGCCACTGGTATATGAGCCCATTCATCACCAATTTTCCTTAATTTGAGTGAGTTTTTTATATTCCACTAAGACGTTTGGAGAGGAGAGAAGCTTTAGCACTGTGATTGTTAAATGTGATTGGTATATGTTGATTTGATTCATTTTAATTCTTGGTTGGTTCATATATTTTAATTTTAATTTATTATTATTCACATTCACAAATAAAAATCTATACGTGAGGGTTGAAGATACAAATAGAAGTATGATCACCAAACAATTTATCTTGAGGATATCAAATTTGCAGGCGTGAGTGCAAGTGTGGGTGATTTCACTTCTTCTAGGGTGAATATAACAAAAGATACACCGGAATTATGAGATTTAAAATATGTCAAAATTGCAAAGTTATTAGCATATTTGTGCTGCAAGAGTTTTTTATTGTTTTATTATTTTGGGTCTGACGTTAATGTAAATCCAACTATAGCATTTTCAACCATTCCATTTAAAAGTATGATTTTCAATTTACTGAGATTTGTGAGTGCGTTGTAAAGTCCTTTCATTAAATTTGTTTTGACAATGATTTTGATGTAATTTCAATGGTTGTGATTTTAATTTGGATGTATTTTAATTTTAAATATTTAATTTGAAATTGTATTGTAATTATAAATGAAATAAAATTAATCAAAATTGCAACTTATTGATATTTTATTTTAATTTTAATTGTTTTATTATTTTGTTTGAAATTGTTTTTAGTAGCCTATTATTTTTATTGTCATTTTTATTGTGAATCTTTAAAAATGAACAGTTTCATTATCTATAAAAATAGAATTAGTTTTAAAATTGATTGGGCAGTTACTCCTGGAAGAAAAATAAAAGACAACTCCTTTGATTGCAAGGACTATACTCCTTTGAGTGCACAATCAAAAAGTTTGTTTTCTTCAATTTTCCTTCCACATTCCCCTACTCCTAGCGGACATTCCTTTGCACCTTTTGGTGCAATTACTAGTACATATTCTTTAATAGGAGTACTTTCAAAATTTTAATTAATTTTTTATATTTATTAATTATTTTTATATTCTAGTTTATTTATTTTTAAAAAGTTTTGTTTCTCATTAAAATTTTTTATTTAGTTTATTTATGTTTCATTTATATTAATTTTATCACTGTGTTAATATTCATTACTTTAGTTTCTTGTGACATAATATTTTTACACATCCAAAATAAAGATACGGCTATCATTCATAATGCAAATCTCAATTTCAATTTCAAGTTTATACATAAGCTCTCTTATAAAATATTTATCAACACTGGATTCTTAACAGTTCTAAGGACCTAGTGGAACTTAAGGACATGAAAGGGGTTTACTCAATCCCCTGCTCATGTGAGAATCCGTACATTGGAGAAATTGGTCGCTCCATTAATCTGAGAATTCAAGAACATGCAACAAACATTAGGCATAATCATTCCCGATCCTCAGCTATTGTTGAACATGCGTAGAAAACTAAATACCATGTCTGCATTGAGGATTCCATAGTCATCATGAGGATTTATCATTTCCACCATAGGAAGTTAAGAGAGGCCATTGAAATTGAGAGACAAGTGATAAATCTCAATAGTGACGATGGTTGGATATTAAGTAAGAGTTGGAGAAATCTAGCCTTAGAAATCTTGTCTGTGATCCTCCAAGCTTGACCTATGGTTTAAGGAGCTGCGAACCAGGGGCATCTAAGCCGTCAAAGTCACCTGAAGATCGCAGTCGGCCTAGGCCACACCATCCCTTAGCTGACTATATTTTTTAGCATGTCTCCGCCCCCTACACATGGCACAACCACCTGCCGTGAGGTTTGATCCTGGGTCACCTTGTTGACGAGGCCCATCCTCAACCAGTTGTGCTAAATAGACTTGACACAGAAACACACACATATTAATTTTGTTTCATTTTTTAATTAATCATGGCAATTCCTTTATCGTGTTATTTAGATTGAGTGTTCTAATTACATTATTTTTCGATAATTTTTTTATTTTATCTTTATATAATTCCTTTTATTTTCATTATCCTTTTTATCTCCATTTTTTTAAATGTTAAATTAATTTTTTTTTGTTCCCTTCTCTTCTCCTTTTTTCTATTTATAATTTGATAATTGAATCATTTTAGTCAAAAATGTGTTGTTCTTTCCCTATTTTTTACTAATTCAAACAATGAATTTCCTGAACCTTATTAATATTTTAATAATTTCTTATACATTGATGTAATTATTTATAATTTCTTATATTTGGACCATAACTATCAGTTAACTTTGGTTTTGATTAAATAATAATATAAATTCTAATGACTAATTTTGGAACATGATGTATCTATGCTATTTATTCCTTTTGGCAAATCATTTTTTTCACCTTGGTCCTAAGGATGAACTTGATTAGTAGGCTTGAAAAATCGACCATCAAATATTGTTAATGTGATTTATTTGAAATTTGGTTGCAAAAATCAATATGGATCACAAAAGTATGAGATCAAATGATCTTTCATGTCAAATTTAGAGGAAAACTAATCTTTCACTTCATGGATGATTTCCCTATCATTTAAAATCAATAACATATTATCCACATACAATACCAAATAAATAACATGATGACAAACTAATTTGAAATATACACAAGGACATTGTTTTCACCTTGTGAAGCCAAGTCCCAATATATAAGTATCAAATTTATGGTACCACATCCTTGGTGATTTCTTTAATCCATACAAGGATGTTTTTAGCCTACATACTATTTCTTTCTTTCCTTTCACAAAACAACCATCTAGCTACTTCATGTAGATTTCTTCTTTCATATCCTCATGTAGGAATGTTGTCTTCACATCCATCTATTCTACTTAAAAACCAAAAGTAGCAGCAACAAATAAAATAAATCTAATAGAATTTAACTTGGAAATAAGAGTGAAAATATCACCAAATTGAATTCCTTCTATCTGGGAATATCCTTTTCCTACTAGTCAAATTTTGTATATCTCCACTTTTCCTTATGCATTTAGTTTCCCTATAGACACCAATTTGTTGCCAGTGACCTTTATTCTAGATGGAAACTCCACTAGATCCCAAGCCTCATTGTTGTCCAAGGATGTCATTTCTTTAGTAATTTCACTTTTCTAATGTTCTCCATCCTCTAAATCCACTACCTCCCTAACAATTATAGGATCATCATCACTAATAAATATAAAGAAAAAAGTGAATGAAAATCAAGTAGAGTATACCCTTTGGGCTTCCTTGTTTCTCAAAACCAACCTCTTTAGTGATGGAGTCAACATTTATTCATCTTCTTATTCATGTCCTTCTGTAGATTCTAATTGATCATCCTTCAATTCAAACCATATCTTCTCTAGTTATTTCTCCCTTGGTAGGACTTCCTATTTGGTAACATCTTTGACTTCTCTAAATATTACATCTTGTATACACTACCTTTCTAGTTTCTAGGTTCAAAGATTATAACCTTTCATAACATCTTTATATCCAATAAAGATACACATTTCAACTTTCTTATCTAACTTACTCCTAATCTCCATTAGAATGTGTACATAAGAATTACAACCACATACCCTTAGATGTTTAAAGGAAGGTTTCTTATCAGTCCTTACCTCATGTGGAGTCATTGTTATGAAACCAACTCACAAAAAGATAGAAAAGAAAGATCAACGCCTTAGAAATTAGCCTCTTCGAGGGGGGAACCTCCTTTACATTACACAAATAAACAATTCTTGGATGATACAAATGACAATACCTCCTTTCTATATATAGGAGTATAAGGGGTCATAATATAATCAGAGCTGACATAACAATAATAATGTAAGGGCACAACAATAACAATAGTGGGCTTCTATGGGGCATAATAGTAACAATATGGGGACTACATGGGCACAACAATATAATAAGGGGATTGCACTAATAACAATAAGGGGTTACACTAGTGGTATAGGGACCTAACATGCCTCTCTCCTTCAAAAAGTGTTGTCCTAAACACTTGAGTAGTTTTGAATGCTTTTGTATAAAATTATCTTCCTCCCATGTCGAATCTTCAGCGAGTAAGTTCTTCCACTTGATGAGATGCTCTGAAATTGATCGATTTTGTGGCTATCGATTTCTTGTTTCTGTGAATGCTTCACGTTGCGGTATGATTTTTTCTTTGTCAAGTTTTGGAAATGTTGTTTGAACTAGGATATCTTGCAACTTTTGAATGAGTGCCGACACTTCTTCATCATTATTCCATTCATCCTTTGCTTTGTTTATCCAATCTAGTTGTATAATAGAAATTGCACAAAAAAATGCTTCCACATCCTCATCCTTTCTTGAGAGTGCATTTGCAACAACATTTTTCTCCCCTTTTTTGTAGATGATTTCAAAGGCATAGCCCAACATCTTTGTGACCCATTTTGTCGTTCTTCTAAAGATAATCTTTTTTTCTGAAAGGTATTTAAAGCTATCAAGATCCATTTTTACCTTTAGTGTCTTCCCATTAGGTAAGGTCTAATGTTTGGAGAAACACTCCCTAGAATCAAATGAATATCATAATCATGATCACGAATAGGTGGGAGGCCTTTGGGAGTCTCAAATACCTTGGAATGATTTTCCAAGACTTTTTGGAGATCTGAAGAATTAGATGATTTCGATGCGGGAACCTCTAGCGAACATAATTGTGCAATTACGCCTCATTGTTCTTTCTTTAGAAGCTTAGTCATTCCATTAGAGCTGATTATCTTTCCCGGTTTTCGTGCAATACCCCTTAATTCAACTTCCTTTCCTTCTGAAAAAATCATGAAAATTTCTTGGAAATTAAAAGCTATTGTACCCAAAGATTGTAGCCATTGGACTCTTAGTAAAATATCAACACCACTCATTGGAATGGAAAGCATTGGGCTATTCAATACATATTCTCCCATAGATAACTTGATATTATGGCACTTTCCAGAGCAATTCATGGTTCCTCCACTTGCAACTGTCACTTGACACTTTGATGTTAGATATAGGAAGCAATTAAATTTCTTGGCTATCTTACAATGAATAAAATTATGGGTATTACCTGAATCAATCAACATTATTACCTTTTTCTTCTTGATATGTCCTTCTATCTTTATAGTTTGAGGAGTGGTAATTCCAGCCAATGCATTACAACATATGGTCCAATTCATTTCTTCTTTCTTTGGGATTGGTTCCTCGTGAGTATCCTTTTCTTTTGACGTTTCTTGATCCTTTTCTTCTTGATATTTCCCTGCTTGAACCTTCTTCTTCTTCATATGTCCTTCTATCTTGAGAATTTGAGTGGTAATTCTTGCCAATGTAGTACAAGATATGGTTGGATTCATTTGTTCTTTCCATAGGGTTGGTTCCCGGTGTATATCCTCTTCTTTTGACATTTCTTGATCTTTTTCTTCCTCCTCTTCACAATCTATGTAAAATAATTTCTTCTCAACACACTTATGATCTTTAATGTATTTTCTATCACAATTGTAACAAATCCCTTTTGCTCTTTTTTCTTCCCATTGTTGTGGTGTCAACCTTGTGGGTTGTGGAAGGCTAGAAGAAACAACACTTACATCTTTATAGTTGTGAGGGGTAGACTTCCTTGTTGCCATAATTTTTCTTTCCACTTTTCTTGCCAACCTATATGCCTTCTCCAATGAATCGGGTTCTGAAAGGTGGACCTCATGTTGGATGTTATCTATTAAAGTCCCTATGAAGACATCAATCCTCTGCTTCTCTAGAATATCATTTACCCTTATATTCAATTTTTGAAAGTCCTCAATGTGCTCTTCCACTGAACCCTTTTTTTTAGATTTATCAATTGGCTAAAGAAGGTGTTTCTCTTGGTATCCTCATAATGTGCTATCATTTCCTCTGAGAAAATTGACCACATGACAAGTGGTTTATGAGAAAAAATCCCTTAATAGCATAAAAATTTGTTCGTTTCTAAATATGAAGATGAAATACGTACCTTTTGTAACAGTTTCACCTCATATAGATCAAAATATTGCTCCATCTGTAGTATCCAATTTACCAGATCTTTTCCATGAAACTTCCTCATATCCCTTTTTCTTGATTTTAGGATCTCGATATTGAAACAACTATAGGTCTGCAATTTTGGATCTTTAAGTTCTGAAATATTGGCCTGTGATATCCCTCTAAGTCCTCTTTCTAACCCGCAAGTCTGATCGCAATTAGATTCTTGAAGAAAGAGTTATGACCAATCTCCCTCGATGACCTAATTATACACTAGTTCAGTAGAGAGAACTTGTATGACATGCCACGTGTCACTGTTTCAAACTTACTTTCTAAAATTAATACCCAATAAACTATAGTCTATCTCCTTTCTACTGCTTTTTACATAATTTGGATCAGATGCTCTGAGAGAGATTTATGACGATTTTCCCAAGGTCACCTGTTTGGGATGTCATTCAGGGGCATGCAAAAAACCTAACTGTTTTGGACCATATCTCTAAAAATATAGTGAAGAAAAATTTGAAATTCATGCCCAAGCTAAAATTCAGCTCAAATGGTTTTTAACTTCAGAATCAAAAACTTCGTAGAAAGAAAATTATAGCTAAAATTCCACAATGACTAGTTTGAGATGGAATTCTGGAGCTTGAACAAACCCTAACTTCCTCAGATCATATCTCCGGAAATATAGTGAGACAAGATATGAAATTTAGCCGAGCTTCAGAAAGATTGTTGCTCAAATTGGTTTTTTTTGTATCTTCTAAAACGCTGCAGAAAAAATTTATAGCGACCATTCCATGAAGCGCTCTTTGGAGCAGCGACACCCTAGAATCCAAAGCTCTGATACCAAATGTTATGAAACCAACTCACAAAAAGATAGAAAAGAAAGATCAATGCCCTAGAAATCAGCCTCTTCGAGGGGGCAACCTCCTTTACATTACACAAATGAACAATTCTTGGATGATACAAATGGCAATACCTCTTTTCTGTAAATAGAAGTCTAAGAGGTCATAATATAATCAGAGTTGACATAACAATAATAATGTAAGGGCACAACAATAACAATAGTGGGCTTCTATGGGGCACAATAGTAACAATATGGGGACTACATGGGAACAACAATATAATAAGGGGATTGCACTAATAACAATAAGGGGTTACACTAGTAGTCTAGGGACCTAACAGTCTTATCATCCAACATTAATGAGGGTCATATATTTACTAGATAACACAATATCCACTACCTCTACCTAGGATTTTGTCCTAACCTAGTGCCACTAAGAATGCTCCTTGTTTTCTTCATGAACGTCTTATTTATCCTATTTGCAGCTTCATCTTGTTCCGGTGTGTTTGGAGTAGTCTTCTGCATTAATATATCATACTTCTTAAAAATTTCTTCAAATTCTTTCCCACAAAATTCTCCACCATTATCTGTCCTCAACACCTTAATTTTCTTCTCTATATAATTTTCCACAAGAGCCTTAAACTCTTTGAATTTTTCAAAGACTTCAAATTTCTTCAAGAAAGAAATCCATGTATTCCTCAAGAATTCATCTATAAATGAGATATGGTACACAAATTTTCCTAGTGATGGAACTGACATAGGTCCAAACACATCATTGTATGCTAGCTATAATATTCCCTTTGACCTCATAAACTAAGTGGAGAACCTTACTGTTGGGACTCACAATTGACCTATTTTTGACCTTATCTTTTGCCGTATAATTACCCTTTTTGCAGTCATAAGTGAAAGCTTTTATTTTATAATGACTTATTAACCCCAAGGTATGAAGTAACCTTCCGCACATCTATGTTTAATTGTTTATTTCATATTCGTGAATATCTTTATACTTATCCTTGGAAACGCTGACTAAACTGTCAAATAATCATCTTAAGCTTGTAGGAGTTATAATGAATAGTTGCTGCAACACCAGAAACAGCAACTACGCAATCGCTGCAACACCAGAAACAGCAACTACGCAGTTGCTGCAACACCAGCAACAGTAATTACCTAAAGCAAGCTATTTTGTAACAGCCATGGACAACAGATGGCAACTATCTAGATAATTATGACGTGGCATAATCAAGCGGAAGTCTAAAGAAAAAGAACACAGCCAGCATGAACAACATGGGGAAATGGCGAAGGAATACGAAGATCCCGAGAAGACAGTCAAAATCAGTTATCTGCTGTGTAACAGCTAAAGCTTAAGAAAAGGATGTATCATCATACTGTTGTAACAGCACTCTAAATTGCTTATTATTGACAAAATGGGTTAACTGAATAGGCTGTAATATTCTATTGTAATAGATGTCTCCTCTATAAAGAGGAGACATCTACATGAAACGAGGGGGGGGGGTGTCTATGGTCAGTCTATAACTGAGATTATGAGAACATCAGCAAGGCTGAACTCCATTGTATTTGATCTTTTTGGCAGATGAACATAAAACTGCTTTGAGCACTTAATCTCGTCTTCGTTTTCCCGGGGAATCTTGTGAGAGGGACTGGGCCCACCTTCTTCACAAGATTCACCCATTTACTTTCCTGTCAAGTGTGTAAGTGTGCATCAATTTCTTTTCAGCACTTTGTGTGGATTTGGTAGCATTACCTCTGGTATTCTCTGTTATACTAGTACTCTGTTTCATTGATCTTTGAGTTTTGTTTCTCACCGGTGAATGAGAGTGCAGTGTGCATCAGTAATTCTGATTACAGGGGCAGGTGCTGAATGTCCCCATCTAGAGGATAGGGTCTTGATCCTCTGCCAACAGAGCGTCCATTATTTTGCTTTTCAGATTTGTAGATTTAATTAATTACTTTCATTTTAACGAGTATTGTAATGACATAGCATAAGAATTACGTATACTACAACTTTCGATGCTTTTAGACTCTAAGTACATACAGTACGCAGTGCCTTTGAAATAAAAAGACTTTCCTGGTCGATAATTAATGTGGTACTTGAATGTTTAATTCATAAACAATTCAACTAGCCAACATTTTGGCGCTGTTGCCGAGGAAGGCAACTAAAGAACTCTAAAAGCATTAATGGTTTCTTTGTGAAAATAACAGGTGTATGAGAGGATGCAAGAAACCTAATTTTACAGGCGGCAAAGGAGGAAGGAAGACTTTCATCGACAAAATCATCTCTAAGGCTGAAGTATCACAGAGGATGAGTTCCTGGAGACCCCAGATCCAATACTCCTCACAAACAGACCAGCAGATGGAGGAAGTGATAGGACCTGAGAGGGAGCTGGAAGCACCAGAGTGCACCGAGGAACCGAAAGAGGAACCCGAAGACACAGAAGACAAGGTAAGCGATTCAGGAAAAATACCGATGGAGGATAATAGTACAGAAGGGAGAGGGGAAAACTCGCTCTCTACCCTGGAATTCCCTATTGGGGAACTTCCGAGAGGAACGACCCCCATGAAAAATATTCCACTCTCAGCGTTACCCAATTTCCATGGGTTGTCCTCCGAGGATCCAGACGAATTCCTATTCGAATTCGACATACTGTGCAGAAGCTATGATTACATAAGTCCTAATCAGAAGCTGAAATTGTTTCCAACAACACTAAAAGGGAATTCATTGAGGTGGTTTATGAGCTTGGGAGCTCACGCAATCACCACCTGGGACCAAATGAAAGAGGAATTTCTGGCCAAGTATCAAGACTACTGTCGGACAAGAGAAAGAAAGGAAGAATTGTTTAAAATGGTCCAGAAAGAGGACGAGAATTTAGAAGATTTCGTGGAAAGATTACAGTATAATCTGCAGCGGTCTGATCATCCTAATATGAGCAAAGATATTTTGAAGACCATACTGCTAAAAGGGGTAAGAGATGATTGCCTGGACATGTTGAACATGCTTGGAAAAGGGGACATTTCTAAAGAACCCTTTGAAGAAATTATTAAGCTCTGTATGCGGTGTTCAAGGAGAGCGGCAGGCAGATCGAAAGGCAGAGATAACGTGTATTCAAGGGTTCAAAAGTCAACTAGTGGAGGAGCAACAAGAGTAGAGATAGGTAACTTATTAGAAGAATTTAAAACTGAAATGCTAAGTTCTTTTGCTTCACAGATTGACTCTCTGCAGGTTAAAAAGAAATAGGTAGAAGTAGAAGCTGCTCTGGCGATTTTTTGTTCAAAATGCAGAGAGAAACATCCACTTAGAGAATGCCCACTGGATAGGATGCCTATATGCACAATCTGCGAGAAGGATCATGAGACACAACAATGCCCCTCTTTGCCTGGAATCAAAGCAACACTGCAAACAACTGAAGAAGAAGCTGAAGCGGTGTATCTAATGACTCAGAGGAGGCAATGGCCGCAAAGACAAGGTACGAGCTCTAATACAACATTCAATCGTTGGAATAATAGTTCTCCTTTTTACCCACCCATGAATCAGATGCAATACCCACTGTTCAATGCAATGAACTTTCCACCTATGCAGCAACCTTTTCCCGATCCTACTATGTGGAATCCTTGGGCCCCTTAGCAACCATATTTTAATCAATGGAATCCAAACTGGGCAGCCCAACAGATACCTTTTCCTCAACAACAACAATCTCTTTCCTTACCACCTAATAATCCTCCAAATAATTAGACAATGAGACGGCAGCTGCCTGTACAACCTAACCCTAACCCGAATAATAAAGCCTTGCAGGTTATTGATATTCAGAGTCAGTCTATTCCTCCCCTGCAGTGTAATGATATCCATCTCCGTTCAGGGAGGATAGTGGAACCTATTATAGATGATATCATGGACTCTGATAAAAAAGAGACTAGAAAAGAGAAATCAACTAACCACAATACTGAAA
This sequence comes from Pinus taeda, assembly GCA_000404065.3. Taxonomy (NCBI): domain Eukaryota; kingdom Viridiplantae; phylum Streptophyta; class Pinopsida; order Pinales; family Pinaceae; genus Pinus; species Pinus taeda. Next base: position 49,880 of record APFE031672059.1, on the reverse strand, counting down.
CAGTAGAAACAACACCCAACAATAATGACCAAATGGTAGACCCACCATTCCCTGAAAGACTAACTCTCACTAAAGTACCTGAACAGCCTACCTTTAATCTGTTAGGAGAGTTACAGAACTTGTATGTTAAAATCCCATTATTGCAAGCACTAAGGGATGTTCCTATATATGCTAGAACTATTAGAGACATATGTGTAAAGAAACCTGGAAGGAAGGCCAAGGACCCCCTCACAGTTCATGTGATGGGGGAATTAACTGCCTTAATGACTGAAAAAGATGATCCTGTCAAGTATGGTGACCCTGGTCACCCTACAGTAACAGTCCAGGTAGGAAAAACCTTTATCTATAAAGTCCTAGTAGACTTAGGAGCTGCAATAAACATCATGACTCTCGAGACAGCTCAATTGCTTCAATTGAAGAATTTTATCAGGGAAACTCCTACTATCTTAGAGCTAGCTGACCGTTCTACGATCAAACCGGAAGGGGTCATTGAAGACCTTATAATCTCTGTAGAATCATGGAACTACCCGGTTGACTTTGTGGTCTTACAAACCAAAACAAAGTTGGGGGGTCATCCGTTGATTCTAGGGAGACCTTGGTTGGCTACAGCATATGCTTTCATCAGCTGTAGATCTGGGTCAATGACCATCTCCAATGGACAAGAAACCAAACAGCTCACCCTCTATCCCCATGCCACTCCCATGATTAACAGTGATAATTCTATATGGGTAGACTATGAGGATGAGGAAACCCAACCAATATTAACTATTGGACAAGCTTTGACCTATAAAGATTCTACCGAAGATGAGCTAATTAGTAGTTTTATCTCTGAACCCTCTTCGGTTAACCCAGAAACATCTAATCACTTCACTGCAATCCTAGAACCGGAATCTCAGCAGAATATGAATAATGAAAATTTATGCCAAACAGCACTAGGTAACTCTTCCAAGAGCACAACAGTTGAAATCGAGCCTGGTAAAACGCTGAATATAAATCCTGATTTGACAAAGGATGAAAAACAGAAAGTAATAAAGTTACTCTAAGCAAACAAAGAGGCATTCGCATGGGACTACACAGACATGAAAGGAATCTCCCCTGAATTATGTACTCATCGTATATACATGAAGGAGGGATCCCGACTAGTCTGCCAACCCCAACGAAGAATGAACCCTAACCTCAGAGAAATTGTAAAGGAGGAACTTCAAAAACTCCTAAATGCAGGATTCATATACCCAATATTTGACAGTGAGTGGGTTTCTCCACTCGTAATTGTACCAAAAAAGAATGGGAAATGGCGAGTATTTGTAGATTATAGATCATTAAATAAAGCAACACAAAAAGATCATTTCCCTTTACCTTTTATTGATCAAGTGTTGGATAATCTAGCAGGTAAGAAATTCTTCTCATTCTTGGATGGGTTTAGTGGATACAACCGAATCAGGATTGCACCCCAGGATCAGGACAAAACCACATTTACCAGCCCATGGGGAACCTTTTCCTATAGAGTACTGCCATTTGGGTTGTGTAATGCCCCAGCGACATTTCAGAGAGCAGTGATATGAATCTTTTCTGATATGCTAAACGATTCATTAGAAATATTCATGGACGACTTTACTCCTTATGGAGTGACCTTTGAAGATGCCCTCCAAAACCTTGAAAAAGTACTCAAGAGGTGTATTGAAGAACACCTCGCTTTGAGCACTGAAAAGTGCCACATGATGATGAACCAGGGCATTGTATTAGGTCATTTCATTTCATTTTTGGGAATCCAAGTCGACCCAGCTAAGATTCAGGTGATTCAGAACCTTCCTATCCCCAAAACACAAACATAGGTGAGAAGTTTTTTAGGACATGTCGGTTATTATAGAAGATTTATTAAAGACTTTTCTAAAATAGCCTCCCCTTTGTTTGTGTTATTAATGAAAAATGCTGAATTCAAGTGGACTGATGACTATGAGACTTCATTCAATAAACTTAAGCATCAGTTGTCCACAGCTCCTATTTTGAGAGGACCTGATTGGGCATTGCCCTTTCACATTTCCTCTGATGCCTCAGACACGGCAATTGGAGCTGTCCTGGGTCAGGAAGAAAATAATCTCCCCTATGCTATCTATTTCATTAGCAAAAACATGACACCAGCTGAGTTAAATTATATAGTAACTGAGAAAGAATTTTTAGCAGTTATTTATGCTATTAATAAATTCCAGCATTATATTACTGGCTATACTACCTTTGTGCATACAGACCACTGGACCATCAAGTATTTAATGAATAAATCAATTACTAATGCTCGAGTCACCAGGTGGTTATTACTATTACAGGAATTTGATATCACAATAGTAGATAGGCCAGGAAAAGAAAACGTAGTTGCTGATTTTCTTTCTCGGTTAAAAACCAGTGAAAATGTTCCAGTAGATGATTCCTTTTCGGATGAGTATCTATTTACAGTATCTGCTCACTCACCTTGGTATGCAGACATTGCTAATTATTTAGTTGCAGGAAAATTACCATCACACCTATCACACAGAGAAAGAAGAAAGATCATCCAGCAAAGTGCTAGGTACAGCTGGATAAGCGGGTGTCTGTTCCATACAGGGATAGATCAAGAAATTAGAAGATGCGTTGGGGAAGATGAGATTTATGACATATTGAAAGCTTGTCACGATGGTCCTTGTGGAGGACATTTTGCAGATAAAAGAACAGCTCACAAGGTACTTAGAATGGGGTATTACTGGCCATCACTTTTTAAAGATGCAAAAAAATATGTGAAGGCTTGTGACAACTGCCAAAGAATGGGCCAGCCCAACCATAGGGATGAAATGC
>APFE031672059.1:10385-47037 GCA_000404065.3 Pinus taeda | reverse complement strand
GATTACATGACTAAATGGGTAGAAGCCAAAGCACTCATCAAAGCTAATGAAGAGGCAGTATTAACATTCCTATTTGAAGAAATCTTCGTTAGATTTGGACTACCCAGAGAATTAGTCACTGATGGAGGGCCTCCTTTTAATTCCCACAGTTTCAAAGACACGCTTCAGAAATATCATATCAAACATAATATGACCACACCTTACCACCCCCAAGCGAATGGGCAGGTGGAAAGCACAAACAAGGTCATAGAAGCTATCTTAACAAAAACAATAAAGGAGAATAGAAGGGACTGGTTTCAACGTTTGCCCGAGGCTCTTTGGGCCTACAGAACCACCTGGAGAAACACAACAGGATTCTCACCCTATGAATTGGTTTTTGGAAAGAATGTTATTTTCCTGTAGAATTTGAAATTAAAACTTTAAGAACTGCCTTAGCTGTTAACCTAGATTTAACTGATGCACAGACAGCTAGGTTGCAGCAGTTGCAGGAATTGGACGAGAAAAGACTAGATGTCGTCCACCAAACAACTATGATACAACAACAAAGGAGCAGATGGCATGACAGAACCACTAAGCAAAAGCAGTTCCAGAAAGGTGACTGGGCTCTTCTTTACGACTCACGTTTCGAGAACTTTCGAGGGAAGCTGAGAACAAGATGGTTGGGACTGTATGAAGTGGATACTATTTTCCCAAATGGAACAGTTAGACTAGTAACAATTGATGGAAGCAGAACACCACTATTGGTGAATGGCTACCGACTTCGGTTGTATCAGCGGCCGGTTTCCAAAGAGGACTTCAAAGCTACTTGCATGGCAATAAAACAGTATTCTTTTCCAGAGGAACTTGCTGTCCCTCAGAACACTTGAATTTCTATTATTTATGTAATTATTAGGATTAGACATTTTTTAGGAACTAATAATTCCTGCCAAGGATTGCAATATTATATTTTCTGATTTTGCAGATGGAACGTGGAAAGTAGCTGAGAGAAAGGCTTCAAAAGAAACTACAGGGCGGATCCCGAATTCCTGTTGCTGCAACACCATTCCCCATTGCTGCAACACCATTCGCCGTTGCTGCAACACCATTTCCTGTTGCTGCAACACCATTCCCTATTGCTCCAACACCACTCCCCGTTGCTGCAACACCACTTCCCGTTGTTCCAACATTTTTCCTGTTGCTGTAACACCAGTTCCATTATTCCAACACATTCCCCGTCCTACAAACGTTTTCCCCTAACCTCGCTTGCCCAACGGTAATTCTCTGTGGCTGCAACACTAATCTCGGTGCCACGACAGTGCTTCCTGATTCGAAATATCCTTTCCACATGAAATACATCACCTTTCGTAATAATTATAGAACCTCACCATCACCTCCCGTCATTATCATATTCCCGTGCTTTCAAATCCGCGATAATGATTATAATTTGATAACAGACGAGAAAAGACTTTTTGACGCAGCGAATCCAAAAAGGTAAAGGACAAAGGTACGCACGTTTATGAATAAGCATTAAATAATAGATAAGCGGAAAAAGGGTGATAGGTCCATCAAATGATTACATTCCCCAATCATATCATTCACACGTAGAAAAGGAGGGGGGGGGTTACCAAAGCAATCTCCATAATGAAAAACCACGCCAACCACCGCCACCCTTAATTCTCCCGGTTGTATGTAAAAACTACAGCATGTTACCAACTGTGATGTATACTCTAAGTTAAAGTCAGTAGCTCGGCTCCGAACTCTGAAGATTTACCAAAACAACAGCCATGGGAGGACCCCTTATCACTCATGAACCAGGCACGACAGCAGTTCTGGAGCTCTTTCCGGAAATTTACCAAATTTTCCTGCAAGCTGGGTGGATAGAATATTTCAGGAGACTCTCAGACTTTGACGAGAAGCAAGTCCTGGAATTCACACGCAATTTGACAGAAGGATTCTCTGTCGTCCAAGGAATTCAAGTTCCGGTTACGGAAGAATTCATAGCCAAAGCCACCGGACTCCCAACCACTGGTATAAGATGGTTCAGCAGGAAACACTTGATTCTGAACGCGCAGCAAGACTTTCTCCGTCCGGGCGAGGAAGTAGAAACCAAGGGCAGAGGTGTAGCATTGTGGTCGTTACCTCAACCATGGCCAAGAGTTACCGAATTCGTCAAATAGTATCTAACATGCGAAGGTCGTTACCAGGTAATCTACCAGCACGACTTTGTTCTGTTAAATCACTTAAGAAATGGTCAATTAGTGAATATGCCATATTATTTGCTGGGTTGTCTTAAAAATATGGCACGATATGCTATGAAAGCGAAGAATCCAACCCTCTCCCTAAAACACCATCGCCTAGTCCAATTGTTGATTAACAGGGCTCTTCCTCTGAACATTCCTCCACCCCCCATTAACCCCCATCAAAGAAGTCCACAGCCTGTGCAGGGTAGTCCTCATCAAGAAGAGGAAACTCCTCGCCAAGCTGAGGATATACCTCAGCAAGACCAGGAGCCTCCTCAACAAACGGACGACACCCCTGAGCAAACTTCTTCGGAAAACCCTCAGCAGACAAAGCATATCCCCGAACAACCCCAGCAAATACCTCTGCATGTTACAGAAAATGAACAAGAAGCAGTGGAATTAACTGTGTCGCCCAAAAGAACCAATTCTCCCGCCCCCGTACTCAGTATCTCCACTGATGATTCTGAAGATAATATCCCAATTACGCAGCTTAAATGAAGAATGCAGCAGCCAAACAAAACCCCAGTAAAAAGAAAAAGAACGAGGGTTTCAACCAAAGCACCCACCACCTCGACTACTGTTCCAGTCACAAGAGCCAGCAGGAAGATAAAAATACCTCAATTCCCTGCCTTTTTACCAAAACGAAAATCGGCAGTAGTTGGATCCCCTGAGCCCTCCAACCCACCATCCATTGTTTTAAAACCCCGTACTCCGGCCACTTCCCGAAACCCTTCTCCCTCACCCACAGAGGCTGAGATGCAAAGCGTTCATAGCTTCGTGGCATCATATCTTAAGACAGCTGACACACAAGAACCAGCTGCCGACACCCAGAATGATAGTGAGCAAGTGGCTACAACACAAGAACCAGCCACTACCCCGGGTGCAACACAAGAACCACCTGTGGGAAATATTGACCAAATTGACGTAGTAGAACCTCTGCCTCCATTCAAATCTACTCTCTCACAGGATCAGCCTACTATACCCGCCCTGCAAGAAGAAATTGAGTTTCTGAAAGCTCAGATTCACGATTACCAGGAAGAGATAATAAGAATCAAGGAAGCTTATCAAGCAGAATTCAGTCTGCACGTTTTACCAAGAGCAGCCTTGGCAGCAGAGAAAAGCAAAGATATCGAATATCTGTGTACAAGTTGTGGCGAGATATATGCTTAGGCAGGGTATAGGTTAGTGCAGGAACCTATTTCAGAGGAAGTGCAGAAAGAGAACCCTGTTGCTACACAAGAACCAACAGGATCTGTAGAAAAAGCGCAGTCAGCAAGCCCTGTTGACACACAAGAACCAACAGGAGCTTCAGAAAAAGTACAGTCAGAAAGCCCCGAGAATGTGCAGATGGACGAACTTGTTTCAGAGGAAGTGCAGAAAGAGAACCCTGTTGTTACACAAGAACCAACAGGAGTTTCACAGGAAGTGCAAAAAGAAGAACCAGTTTCAGAAGAAATGCAGCCAGTGAGACCTGTTGATACACAAGAACCAACAGGTCATCTAGAAAACATGCAAGACCAAGAACAAGAACTTACTGCTACACAAGAACCAGTAAGTCCACTTGAAGTTGTACAGGATCAAGAACTTACTGATACACAAGAACCAGTAAGTTCCTCAGAGGCTGCACAAGAACAAACAAAGGAGCTTCTCGATGCTATGCAGGAGAAAAAGGAAGAAGATACAGATTCACCCCGGCCTACCCAAATTATTATGGAAGAAGAGACAGACTCATCCCGGCCTACCCAGATTACTATGGAAAAAGAGCAAACAGTCTCAGAAGAAAACAAGGAAGAATTGAAGCAAGGAGCAGAAGAAGAAAAAGATGCTGGATTATCTCAACCCACTTCAACAGAACAGACAATTTCGGTTGATGCCTGCATGCAAACAGAGCCTTCCACTGTTAAAGATGCATGTGTAGAAACAGAAAGTTTTCTGGAATTGAAACGCATATGGTGGAGAGAATACCATCAATCTCAAGGGAAAGCATTTGAACAACAGAAAGGGACCTGGTTTGATCATGCCTATGGGAACTGGGAAGCACTGGAACAGTGCAGGGCCCAATATAAAGAAATTAAGGAACTAAAACACAGGATGTCCCTGATGTTCGAGCTGTGCCAAAGGATGTTCGCCGCAAGAAAACCCTCCTTCAACTATGCCACATTCTTAAGGGAAAGGCTTGCATTTATTCAGTTGAAGGCCATCAAGGAAGGGAGGCCTTATCAAGTGGTCACAGCAGATCAGTTTATGAAAACTTTTGTAGAAGCACCCAAAAGTGACCAAAACTTGCTATGTGAATTATATCTCCACAATGAGGCGGTGTCTGAAGAAAGAAATATTAATATGACACCTGTAGTAGGTGACATACAATTGAGAGCTTTCATTTCCTTTCTGGCAAACCAGCTCACCTGGCAAAATGCCTATGTCTCAGGCCTCCAGAACGAACAAAATTGTCTTTTGTGGATTCGGGCAGAACCACAGAACGCCGCCATTTTCATTTTGCAGCATTTAAAAATGATACACGATTATAAGATGAAGGATCATATTATGAAACTGCGAACAGAGGTCCTAGCAGACTGTCAGCAGTATATAAAAACCAAAGCATCATTGGCTGTGGAAGCAAATAAACTATTTTGGGATAACTGCCCCGCAGAAAGGAAAGAATATCACCCATATAACCCATCAAATCTGCAAGTAGCATTATCAAGGGTACCTCGGTATGTTGAAAGCATGAAAATTTGTGCAGAGAACTGGATAGGCTACAAATTCAGGTTCCCACTTTTATGGTTGTCGAGTGATCAGTATAAGGGTCAGTTTGGACTTTCTAACAGAGAAAAGGCAGCAATATGGAAACAGATGCGAACTGTTCGTGGTTTCAGGGACAAGTTCGATGTTCCTCCCTACAGCTATTGTCTTAGTAATCTTCATTGTTCGTCCCAGTTTTCCGACTCAGACTCAAATTAGACATTGCATGAGGACATGCAATCTCTTCAGTTGGGGGGGATATTGGGACTCACAATTGACCTATTTTTGACCTTATCTTTTGCCGTATAATTACCCTTTCTGCAGTCATAAGTGAAAGCTTTTATTTTATAATGACTTATTAACCCCAAGGTATGAAGTAACCTTCCGCACATCTATGTTTAATTGTTTATTTCATATTTGTGAATATCTTTATACTTATCCTTGGAAATGCTGACTAAACTGTCAAATAATCGTCTTAAGCTTGCAGGAGTTATAATGAATAGTTGCTGCAACACCAGAAACAGCAACTACGCAGTTGCTGCAACACCAGAAACAGCAACTACGCAGTTGCTACAACACCAGCAACAGTAATTACCTAAAGCAAGCTATTTTGTAACAGCCATGGACAACAGATGGCAGCTATCTAGAGATTTATGACGTGGCATAATCAAGCGGAAGTCTAAAGAAAAAGAACACAGTCAGCATGAACAGCATGGGGAAATGGCGAAGGAATACGAAGATCCCGAGAAGACAGTCAAAATCAGTTATCCGCCGTGTAACAGCTAAAGCTTAAGAAAACGATGTATCATCATACTGTTGTAACAGCAATCTGAATTGCTTATTATTGACAAAATGGGTTAACTAAATAGGCTGTAATATTCTATTGTAATAGATGTCTCCTCTATAAAGAGGAGACATCTACATGAAACGGGGGGTGTGTCTATGGTCAGTCTGTAACTGAGATTCTGAGAACATCAGCAAGGCTGAACTCTATTGTATTTGATCTTTTTGGCAGATGAACATAAAACTGTTTTGAGCACTTAATCTCGTCTTCGTTTTCCCGGGGAATCTTGTGAGAGGGACTGGGCCCACCTTCTTCACAAGATTCACCCATTTACTTTCCTATCAAGTGTGTAAGTGTGCATCAATTTCTTTTCAGCACTCTATGTGGATTTGGTAGCATTACCTCTGGTATTCTCTGTTTTACTAGTACTCTGTTTCATTGATCTTTGAGTTTTGTTTCTCACCGGTGAATGAGAGTGCAGTGTGCATCAGTAATTCTGATTACAGGGGCAGGTGCTGAACGTCCCCATCTGGAGGATAGGGTCCTGATCCTCTGCCAACAAAGCGTCCATTATTTTGTTTTTCAGATTTGTAGATTTAATTAATTACTTTCATTTTAACGAGTACTGTAATGACATAGCGTAAGAATTACGTATACTACAGCTTTCGATGCTTTTAGACTCTAAGTACATACAGTACGCAGTGCCTTTGAAATAAAAATACTTTCCCTAGTCGATAATTAATGTGGTACTTGAATGTTTAATTCATAAACAATTCAACTAGCCAACAAGTTGGAGCATTTTTGAGATAATAAATGATTTTGGATTTGCCTCATATGGTATGTCTATCAGTGAGTTGTATTTCAACTTGTTTATTCATTATGTTTTCTTTATATAAATTAATTCTCTTGCAGTCATCCAATTTAAAATTTAGTTGAATGTCAGTTTCATTTAGAATCCTCTGTAAACTTGTAATTTAAATAAGAGACTAATTTACAAAACTATTTGTTATTGTAAATTCCTCTTTGAATATAAATTACACTAGATCTCTGTAATAGTTTGATTATAATTTGTTGATTAAGAAAGAATTTTTTACGTAATTTCTTCTTGTAAATGGTTAAATATTCTGTTTGAGTATGAAATCAATTATACCTCTCCATTCTCTACTTCTCCATTACATCAAAATCAAACTAACCATGTGCAGTTAAAGAACAACCTTTCATTTTATCAAACATCTGTCTAATTTTAAAGCACTTGTTTAAAAATACTTCACTGCTCATCCAATCACTCAAAACAACAAAACATTATAGATTCTTTGGAATAGCTAATTGACCTTAGGTTATCTCAAAGGAGAACATCAGATTGGTGCCGTTGCTGGGGAGCAAAGGATTGACAACTAGATTTTCCCTAGGGCAACAATTCTCCCTTTCCTTTAAGGTGAATAAAGGATAAGGATATAGGTAAAAATCTTTCACCTGGTGATTCACTGGTCCAAGTTGGCTCCTTTTAAGCATATTAGATCACGTTCTCATTATAATATTTTTAAGTCTCTACCAGATCCAGAAAGACTTATTAGGTAGGCCTCTTCAAGGAGAAGACATAGAACCCCTTCTTCTTCTTTAGCTTTACACCGTGAAGACATCTCATCTGTAGATCCTTTTTCATTTGTGCCATCCCATCCTCATTGGATTGAACTACCTCCTAGGGTTTCTAAACTCCATTCTAGAGGAGTAGATCTTCCATCAGCCTTTTTAATACAATCATTTGAGTCATATCAAGTCCCATCCATTCGTATCAAATCACCTTCATCTAAGGAAGAATTAGGTTTACATGTACCTAAATTCCAGCCTATAGACTTCATTTCTCCAACTCCTTATTCTATTCCATCAACCTTTACTAATATTGAAGAGACATTTTCTATCTATTCAAATCCTTTGTTTGATAATAAGGAAGACTTTCCACCAGGAGTTCAGAAGTTGGTTATTAAAACCCCTTTGAAATCCTCAAGGAGGTCTCCTCCCTCTTTCTCTCCTCCACATACTAATACCCCTACCGATTCATCTCCATATCCTTCATTTTCATCATCTTCCTCTTCCTCATCATCATCCACTCAGTCACCCCAGAGTCCTCCTATTATTATGGCATTTCGACCCATTATGCAAGAAAGGTATGTTGCTCTAGTTCTCCCTACAAACTTGGAAAATTTTCTTGATGAATATCTAAAAAATCTACCAAGATTTAATGGAGAAACAGGTCCCTCAATAGAGGATCATGTATCAGCTTTCCTAGATTTTGTTGACAATATGAACATAGAACAGGAAGATGGTTATATGAGATTATTTGTGCAATCCTTAGAAGGAAATGTTAGGATCTGGTTTAGGCAACTTAGAGTTGACTCTATTAGAACATGGAATGATCTCATAACTATCTTTAAAAACCAATGAGTGGTAAATAAAAATCATGTTTCTTTCTCACTGAATTTAAAGAATTGAAGAGAAACCCTGGTGAACCAGTTGTTGAATTCATCAAAATATTTAATAAACTCTATCATAAAATGCCTGCTGATTTTAAACCACCAGTAGCAGCTGCAAAAGTCAGATTTTCCAAAGCATTTGAAGATGACTTTGCAGTCATGCTAAGAGAAAGGGTATCTAACACATTGGAAGACATGTAGACAAATGCTATAGAGGTAGAAGCTAATAGGTTAGCTTCTGGTAAACTTAAGGCTAAAGTAGAGAAAGAAGAAAGAAATTAAAAGCTAGGATTGATGACTCATCTTCTTCCAATTATAAACTTGAAGATCAAAAAATTGATGAAATTACATCTTTACTTAGAAACCTTTCTAATAGGATTTCTAAAATTGAAACACAACCTAGAACTACTCAAAAAATTGTTGCCAGACCTCAAGCTCAAACTCAATTGCGAAGAACTCCTCCAATTTAGATTCTTAAGAGACTAGGTTCTCATCAAAACGTTCAACCACCCTTGTTGATTGATGATCAACAACCACAGGATACAAGTCCTTTAATCACTGGAATATCAATAATATTAATTCTTCAACAGTACAAATGGAAATAGTTCCTTCACCAATTCTTGATCATGATATCATCCAATCATTAAATAATTTTATTCCTAAAGGATTAGTTCCAGTGGAAAAACAATTTGATAATAATGATGTTTCTAAAAACCCCTTGTTTAACTCACCTGAAGAATAAATCAAAGAATGAAATATTGGGACTTTGAATGATGTGAAAAATGTTAAATTGTCATCAACTTTGATTTGGATGTAAAAATCAAATACTTGAATCTTCTTAAAAATTACAAAGATGTTTCTGCCTGGTCTTATAATGAGTTAAAAACTTATGATACATCTTTAATTGAGGATAAGATTCCTTTGAAAATAGAAGCGAAACCTTTTCAACAAAAAGCTAAGAAAAATCAATCTTATACTACTTCCAATTATTGAGAAAGAGCTTAAAAAGCTTCTTGATGCTCATATCACAGTACCTTTAAGGTACTCTGACTGGGTAGCCAACCACGTAGCCAGCTTAGTTCATGTCAAAAAGAAAAATGGTGAGATTAGGCTATGTGTAGACTTCTAAAACCTGAACAAATCATTTTTAAAGGATAACTATCCATTGCCCAAATTGGATCATCTACTTCAGAAAGTTTCGGGTGCAAATAGGATTTCTATGCTAGATGGATTTTCTGGTTACAACCAAATCATGGTAAGTCAAGCTGACCAAGACAAAATTGCTTTCACCACTCCTTGGGGTACATTTATGTATGCTAGAATGCCATTTGGGTTGACAAATGATGGCGCCACTTTCCAGAGAGCCATGGATCTAGCATTTGTAGGTAAAACGCCTAAATTTACTGCCATTTATTTAGATGATTTAACTATTTTCTCCAATTCTGATGAAATTCATTTAAAACATTTGAGCAAGGTTTTTGACAGGTGCAGCAAATTTGGCATATCCATCAATACGAAGAAATCTTTATTTGTTGTAAAGGAAGGGAAATTACTAAGGCATATAATCTCCAAGGAGGGAGTTATAATTGACCCAAAGAGAGTTTCAGCTATTCAAACCCTATCTCTACCAAGGAATGAGAAAGAGATACAGGCCTTCCTTAGAAAGATTAATTTTCTTAGAAGGTTCATCCCTAAGTATGCAGAGATAGTTAAGGATATTGATATGCTAAAGAAAAACAATGAAGTGAAACGGACAGTTTTTGCTATATATGTTTTTGATCAGATCAAAAAGGCTATATCTGAGGCTCCTACATTAGCCAGTCCTGATTATTCTTCACCTTTTAGCATATTTTATTTTGCATCTGAGACAACCTTAGCTGTTGTACTTTTATAGAAGAACACAAATGGTGATGACCAACCTATAGCTTTCTTTTCCAAATTTATGAGGGATGTTGAACTTAGGTATGATATTACTAAAAAACAAGCTTATGCCTTAATCCAAACCCTTAAAGCCTTTAGAACCTATGTCTTGGATTCACACATTACAGCGTATGTCCCTAATCATGTTGTTAAAACTCTTTTGACCCAACTTGATACTGATGGAAGAAGAGGGAGATGGATTGCTAAAATCCTTGAATTGACCTTGAAATTGAGACCAAAAATCTAGTAAAGGGCCAAGGTCTGGCCAAATTGTTAGCTAAATCCAATTGCAAAGTATTAGGGATAAATCTGGTTTCTGAAATTTCATCTAGGGAGAATCCACAAGAACCTTCCTCAATTTCATCTAGGGAGAATCCCAAAGAACCTTCCCCAATTTCATCAAGGGAGAATCCACAAGAACCTTCCTCAATTTCACCTGGGGAGAATCCACAAGAACCTCCTCCTCTTATATAAAGGGAGAATCCACAAGAACCTCTTTCTTCAGAACAAGCCATTCTTGTTCACATAGATCATAAATAACTACTCTCTGATTGGTACTCTGATATTGTGTTGTTTCTTAGGGATTTTCAATGTCCAGCTGATCTTGACAAAGCAGTGCAAAGCCCTGAAGCTTAAAGCAGTAAAATATTGAATTATCAATGCTAATCTATACTGGAAAGACCCTCTTAATATCCTTCTTCTTTGTTTAACTGAAAATGAAATAGAGGGAATTATAGATCAGTTCCATGCAGGGTTTTGTGGTGGACACTATGCCTAGAGAGCAACAAGCTACAAAATTTTAAAAGTAGGTTTCTACTGGCCCACACTTTTTAAAGAAGTTGGAGCAAGAGTAAGTACCATGCCAATTATTTGCAAGGAACCAAAAATTGTCAGCACTCCCTTTAGTTCCAGTATTGGTTCATGCTCCTTTTCTACAATGGGGGTTGGACTTTATAAGGGAAATTCATCCACAATCAAGTAATCAACATAGATGGATTTTAACTGCTACAAACTATTTTACCAAGTGGGTAGAAGCCATACCCATTTAAAATGAAACTGATATTGTTGGGATTAAATTACTTGAAAAAAATATCCTATCAAGATTTGGATGTCCTCAACAAATTGCTACAGATAATGCAGCAGCTTTCAACAGTGTTAAAATGATTGATACTTGTCAAAAGTATTCAATCCTATTACACCATTATACATCATAATATCCATAGGGTAATTGGCTAGCAGAGTCCTCCAACAAGAGTTTAGTTAAGGTCATTAAGAAGAGTCTTGAAGACCACAAAAAGATTTGGGACAGCCACTTAATCCATGCAATTTGGGCAAACAAAGTTTCTCCTAAGAGGTCAACAGGCAAGTCTCCTTTCCAATTTGTTTATGGTAAGGAAGCAGTTTTTCCCACTCATTTAGCTTTACCTATTATGAGATTCCTTAAGGAATATTATGAAGAAAAAGATGATTTCTCAATAAGTATTAATCAAATCATTGAGTTGAATGAAGACAGAGATGAAATTTAGTACAAGTTAAGGAAATACCATGATAAGATGAAGGAACTATTTGACAGAAAGGCTAGAGAAAGAAATTTCAAGAAAGGTGACCTAGTGCTTAGATGGGACACAAGGATGGAAGATAAAGGCAAGCATGCAAAATTTGACAATTGTTGGTTTGGTCCATTTAGCATTGCATAAGTCAAAGGGAACAATACATTCATCCTACAGAATTTGGAAGGAGTGTATTCCTCATTGCGTGTTAATGGGAGATACTTGAAACATTACATTCAGTATTAATTTTTCATCCATTCATTCATCATTTGTAAATATCCAGAGAATTCATTTTATTTTTGAAAAATTTGCAAGTGAGTATATGTTTCAACAAAGACTCCATAGCCTAAGGAGAAGGCACTTGGACTTGGTTGTTCTCTACATCCCACAGGGGGAAGCAGCGCCCAACTGGAGTCGATGCTGTAGCATAATTTGGTTTTGATAGGTGGGCATTTTAGTCAAAAATATTTTTAAAATGTTAAGTTAGGATATGGATGCAAAAGAAAGAAAAGTTAAAATTTTAGGATAATTTAATGTTTTATAGGCATCCATATCAATAAAATGATAGGAGTTAGCCACCCTAAATAAAGAAGGCAAAAGAAAATAAAATGCTAGGGAAGCAAAAATAAAGAAAAGGATTCATTTTCATACAAAAAATAAGTGCAATGGTTGCTAGTCCAAATGTGCCACATCAAGAAAATTTGAAATCGAGTTAATATATGATTAATTCCTTAAATTGGGATTCATTCTTTGTTATAAAATTTGGCATTTCAATTATAATATGATGCGCAAGTTTGATTTGACCCAAATGAATAAACAACAAAAAGTCTTGTCAGTTTCGAATAACGAAGGCGCATGATCTAACGGTTGATCTACTCCCCGCTCAGATCAATGGTGGGGAGAAATGGTCAGGGAAGCTTCTACCACTTCATCATTTGCATAATTTGTGGATGCATTTATACATCCAGTGATACAACTCCTTAACAGCCACACAAGGCCCAGAATTGGGAATGAAACTAAAAGGATCCTACACCTAAGTGAACAAACCAAAACTGGTGACTGGTATTTATACCAAAACTACACTGAGATAAGAATATATGGTCGTGAACTTGCACCATACAAGTTGCCTAAATATGTACCTTTGAGAATATTTTCTCTAGAATATATCAAGTAGATGATTCACGTGGATGAGCTACATTTTGTGTTAGGTAAAAGAAAGTCTCAGAGCTCAAAGTTTAGATTGGGCCATTTATTTATAACACTAGATCAGCTGGTGTTGAGGGAGATGCATTATTGATGAAGATGAATTTCTAGCCTAGTTTCACCTGGTCCTATGATCCTTTTGGCATCATTTCTACCTTAAGGGTTAGTTTCAAGATGACTCCTTATAACCATACTCCAAGGTCAGAAATTGAAAAGTTTATGAATCAATAAATATCAATTGATGGGACTCTTCAAGAGGTAGATGAGAAACTTGTGTCTACTCCCACTGACCAGACTCTAGTTTCTTAGAGCAAGCAACAGAAGAGGCTAAGAGAGGAAACTTCATCCACTAAAGATGTGCTGAAAGGATTCATTTTTCAGCAAAAGAAGCCTAAATCCAGCTTGATCACATCAGTAGAAGGGACTCCATCAGTGATCATTGATCTTGGAGATCCGGAAGTATCTACGTCAGTAGGAGTTAGTACATCAACCACTCCTCCCACAGTTAGTGCTTCAACAACTCCTCCTGAAACTACACCTTCTAGAGAGCCTCTAGAAATTATTCAGTCAACATGAACCAACACTTCGAATGATTCAAACATATTTTCAAGATTTCTAGAAATTAAGTAGAAAAATAAGACTTTAAAGTCCAATGCGTATAGTTAGTTCTGGAAGAAAACTTCCACTTCCCAACATAGGCTCATTTCTGCTTTTGACAATGAGAAGTGCAGAATGAAAATGGCTTTCTTACAAGCCCAGATTACATTTCCTAAATCACCATCTAATTACAAGAAGACTGTGTTTTCATTTGACACTAGTCAAATCCATCCAATTGACCAAATGGACATGCATAGACAAACTGGTGAGATGTTGTTTTCTACTATGACAACCACAACCATGTCTCTTTCTAAACTCAAGGCTGCTCTATCAAATGTTCAAGCCCAACTTAAGTTAGAAAAGATCTCCTCTTTAGCTAAGGACAACAGAATAAAATCACTAGAGGATTTTGTGATTAAAGTGGGATACGATCCCAAAGATGTAAAAGATGTGGAACTACTTCTTAAGAAGAAAGATGCAGACATTGTTGCATTAAAGAAACAATTGAAGTTGCCTTCAACTGAAGGTCCCCTGACCAAGGATATGGCAGAAACTAAACAACAAGAGGATATGCTCAAGCTTATTATTGCGCAGAATATACAGTTGAAGAAGATGGAAGAACATATTGAAGATCTATTGAAGGAGAAGGATATAACACAATTTTCCATGGTGCCCATTACAGTAGTTCCAATAGCAGTTGTAGGTATAGAGCCTAGTTCCTCATCTACAACCATTGAGTCTACATCAACAACAGTTGACCCAACCAGATTAGCACAAGAACTGCCAATCAGAAAGCAGGAAAACCATAAGCTACTTTAGAAATTTCGAAATCTAGAATTGCAGAAAGTACAAAATGATACGAAGTATCTGGAAGAAACGCGTAAGACTCATAAATTAGAGCTTAAAATCCAGAAGTTGGAGAGTGGGTCACTGATGGCAGACACTTTGGCTCATGCCAAGGAGAGTATTTGGACAAAAATCAGTGAGTCCATGATATATGTATGGCCATCCATAAATATTATTTTTTAGCAATAGGAACTCATTACTAGATGTGGAGCAGTGACTGAAGAACAAAAGCAACCTTGATGACCAAGCCAGCAGAAGCCATAGCTATGATCAAGGTTTTAAATTCAAAGAGAAGAGAGGAATTAAAAGAAATAAAAATATCTGACAGAACATCTACCATCTTAGAGATAAAAAAAGGTATTACAGAAAAAGAATTTGATCAATCAATTGGAAACTAAGTGTCAAACCCTGGAGATTTATGTCAAGAGATTTCATTGAAAATTTAATGTTTTAAATCAGAAAGAATTTACAGGATTAGTAGGATTGAATGATAAGTTTATTAGATTAGATGATTATTGTAAGGAGTTATATGCCATTGTAGTAGACAGAGCCAAATTTGCAGGAGTGAAAGGACAGATAACATGGAGGGATTTTCTAGAAGCCTGGGAATATGATTTAACCATCTTACATGAAATCAAGCACTTGTTTCTTACCAAGCCTAATTTCAAAAGATATACATAGGCAGATGAAAAATTCAGGAAAATGGTAAATGTAGGAATCCCAAATGAACAAATATGGGATCATTTGTATGAAACAATTTAGTAATTCCTCATTGTGACAGTAGCACAACTCATCAGTGTTTTCAAGCCAAATCATCAGCAAATTCCAAAAGGATAGAGCCACCTCTTCAATAGTTTTTTGGTTCCTATTATACTGTTCTATTTTTGTAATTTGGTACTATTTGGTAGTTTATTCCAAACAGAATGTAGATTTTTGTAAAGGTTTGTATAAATAACTCCTCCTTTGAGTTATTATGGGTTGAACCCGTGAACAAGTTATTAAGAATATTTGTACTAAGCTGGAGCATTTTTTAGATAATAAAAGATTCTAGATTTGCCTCATATGGTCTGTCTCTCAATGAGTTGTATTTAATCTTGTCTATTCATTATGTTCTCTTCATATAAATTAATTCTCTTGCAGTCATCTGATTTAAAATTTAATTGAATATCAGTTTCATTTTGAATCCTCTCTGAAGTTGTAATTTAAATAAGAGACTAATTTACAGAACTATTTGTTATTGTAAATTCCTCTTTGAATATAAATTACACTATATCTCTATAATAGTTTGATTATATTTTGTTGATTAATAAAGCATTGTTTTCTTAATTTATTCTTATAAATGGTTAAATATTCAGTTTGAATATAAAATCAATTATACCCCTCCATACTCTACTTCTCCATTACATCAAAATCAAACTAACCATGTGCAGTTAAAGAACAACCTTTCATTTTATCAAATGTCTAAGTTTAAAGCACAGGTTTATAAATATTTCATTGGTCATCCAATCACTCAAAAAAACATAAAATTATATATGCTTTGGCATAGATAATTGACCTTAGGTTATCTCAAAGGACAACATCATATTGGCATTGTTTCCGGGGAGCGAAGGATTGAAAGCTACATTTTCCCTAGGGAAATGATTGTCCCTCTCCTTTAAGGTGAATAAAGGATAAGGATATAGGTCAAAATCTCTCACTTGGAAATTCCATTGGTCCAAGTTGACTCCTTTTAAGCATTCTAGATCACGTTCTGACTCTGAGATTGTTAACCCCCTACCAGATCCAGAAAGACTTATTAGGCAAGCCTCTTAAAGGAGAAGACATAGAACGCCTTCTTCTCTTAACCTTTACACCCTGAAGACATCTCATTTTTAGATCCTTTTTCATTTGTGCCATCCCATCCTTATTGGAATGAACTACCTCCTAGGGTTTCCAAACTCCATTCTAGAGGAGTAGATCTTCCATCAACATGTTTAATACAATCACTTGATTCATATCAAGTCCCGTCCATTCCTATCAAATCACCTTCACCTGAGGAAGAATTGGGTTTACATTTACCTTAATTCCAGCCTACAGACTTTATATCTCCAACTCCTTATTTTGTTCCATCAACCTCTACTAATCTTGAAGAGACATTTTATGTCTATTCAAATCCTTTGTTTGATAGTAAGGAAGACTTTCCACTAAGATTTTAGAAGTTGGTTATTAAAAAGCCTTTTAAATCCTCAAAGAGGTCTCCTCTCTCTTTCTCTCTTCCACATACTACTAGCCCTACTAGTTCATCTTCATCCCCTCCATCTTCATCATCTTCCTCTTCCTCATCATCATCCACTCAATCACCCCAAACTCCTCCTTCTATTATGGATTTTCGACCCATTGTGCAAGCAAGGTATGTTGCTCTAGTTCTCCCTGCAAACTTGGAAAATTTTCTTTATGGATATCTAAAACATCTACCAAGATTTAATGGAGAAACGGGTCCCTCAGGAGAGGATCATGTATCAACTTTCCTAGATTTTTCTGACAATATGAACATAGAACAGGAAGATGTTTATATGAGATTATTTGTGCAATCCTTAGAAGGAAATGCTAGGATCTGGTTTAGGCAACTTAGAGTTGACTCTATTAGAATATGGAATGAGCTCATAACTATCTTTATAAACCAAAGGGGGATAAAGAAAGATCATGTTTACTTTCTCACTGAATTTGAAGAATTGAAGAGAAACCCTGGTGAACCAGTTGCTGAATTTATCAAAAGATTTAATAAACTCTATCATAAAATGCCCGTTGCTTGTAAACCACTAGTAGAAGCTGCAAAAGTCATATTTTCCAAAGCATTTGAAGATGACTTTGCAGTCATGCTAAGAGAAAGGGTATCTAACACATTGGAAGACATGCACACAAATGTTATAGAGGTAGAAGCTAATAGGTCAGCGTCTGGTAAACTTAAGGCTAAAGCAGAGAAAGAAGAAAGAAAATTAAAAGCTAGGATTGATGACTCATCTTCTTCCAAATATAAACTTGAAGATTAGAAAAATGATGAAATTACATATTTACTTAGAAATATTTCTAATAGGATTTCTAAAGTTGAAACACGACCTAGAACTTCTCAGCAAACTATTGTCAGACCTCAAGCTCAAACTCAATTTTGAAGAACTCCTCAAATAAATATTCTTAAAATACCAGGTTCTGATCAAAACATTCAACCACCCTTTTTGATTGATGATCAACAACCACATGATACATGCACTTTAATCACTAAAGATATCAATAATATTGATTCTTCAACAATACAAATGGCAATAGTTCCTTCATCTTCACCTCAGTCTTTTGAACAAGAACAAGGAGATGCTCAACTTTCAAAATACCAAGCATTCTCTAAATTTCTTATTGCATAATTAAATAAGAGGTATGATCTAAGACTTATATTAGGTCTAGGTAGACCTTCAAAATCTACCATTATAATTGAACCTGCAATAAAATCCATTCAAACACAAACTCCAACAGCTCAAACTACTGAGTCATCCATTGAAACCTTTTCATCTGACAAGACCATTTTAACAACTTTCAATAATGAAAGGAATTGCAAAGGGTCAAGATCCCTATCCCTTTAGCTAAACTTTCCAAAAACCCTGGTTATAAAAATCAAGTGTCTAAATGGATACAATCTTCTAGTGTAGATGTTGAGGGAGATGTTATTAGTTTGCAAGATGAAAAACCCTCAGCAGTGTTTGACCCTAGTTCTGATATGATTGATGAGATCGTTCCATCATTTCATGTAACTTTAAAGGTTCATGATTTTCTTTTGTATAACTGCATGCTAGACTCTGGAGCTTCTCATAACCTATGCCAAAGGTGATTATGGACCAAATTCAGTTACAAGTTACTCGTTCTTATCATGATCTTTACACCTTTGATTCAAAGAAAGTACCATGCCTAGGATTAATGAAAGACCTAGTTGGGACCTTAGCCCAAATACCTGTCAAGAGTATAGTTTTAGACATAGTTATCACTGATATTCCTACCAAGTTTAGCATGCTCCTATCTAGATCATGTTGTGCTAAACTTGGAGGATCACTTCAAATGGACATGTCTTTTTCTACTATTCCAGTCTATGGAGGTGAAAATTTAAGGTTATATAGGGAGGTCGGATTCCTTCATACTGTTTGTAGGTATGATCAAGTAAAAAACCACTCTATTTATGTAGTAGATCAGGATTTTGTTCATTTCAGTTATCTTCACAAAATTCATCAAATACTCAACTTCCCATTGAAAATATAGTTTCCAAACATAAAATTGTAGAATGAGATATCTAGAAACTTCATTTTGATGGCTCTTGCTCAGAGGAAGGAGTAGGAGCAGGAATTGTTTTAATTTCACCAAATAAAGAAAACATCACTCAGTCGTGTAAACTTGAATTTTATAGCGAAGCAAGTTAGAAATATTTGTCAAACAAAACACCCAAGGCATAGGTCCTATAGAATGAAGCTTGGGACACAATTGAAAATCTCTTTCAAGGATTTAACATAACTACTATTCCCAGAGATGAAAATATGCATGCTGACTCAGTAGTTGTCTCAGCAAGATCTTTCAAAATCCCTCAGCCAGTATTGTTAGAATATCATATTCAAGTCAAGTATAGACCATAAATTCCTAATAACATTAAACATTGGCATATTTTGAAGATAATGAACAATTAAACTCTTTCCTTCAAGTCATCGATGAATTCTCAAATATGCGAGTTGAAGAAGATCAAAAAGATGTTCAGGAATCAAATCCAAAAAATCCAAAAAATCCATTCACTCCTAAAATTCTTGATCATGATATCATCCAATTATCTAATAATTTTATTCCTAAAGGATTAGTTCCATTGGAAAAACTATTTGATAATAATGATGTTTCTAAAAACCCCTTGTTTAACTCACATGAAGAAGAAATAGAAGAATGCAATATTGGGACTTTGAATGAAGTGAGAAATGTTAAATTGTCATCAACCTTGCCTTTGGATGTAAAAATCAAATACTTGAATCTTCTTAAAAATTACAAAGATGTTTTTGCCTGGTCTTATAATGAGTTGAAAACTTATGATACATCTTTGATTGAGCATAAGATTGCTTTGAAACTAGAAGCAATACCCTTTCAACAGAACTAAGAAGAATCAATCCTATACTACTTCCAACTATTGAGAAAGAGTTTAAAAAGATTCTTGATGCTCATATCATAGTACCTTGAAGGTACTCTAATTAGGTAGCCAACTTAGTTCCTGTCAGAAAGTAAAATGGTGAGATTAGGCTATGCGTAGACTTCCAAAACCTGAACAAATCATCTTTAAAGGATAACTATCCATTGCCCAAAATGGATCATCTACTTTAGAAAGTTTCAGGTGAAAATAGGATTTTCTATGCTCGATGGATTTTCTAGTTACAACCAGATCATGGTAAGTCAAGCTGACCAAGATAAAAGTTCTTTCACCATTCCGTGGGGTACATTTATGTATGCTAGAATGTCATTTGGGTTGAAAAATGTTGCAGCCACTTTCCAGAGAGCCATGGATCTAGCATTTGTAGGTAAAATGTCTGAATTTACTATCATTTATTTAGATGATTTAATTGTTTTCTCTAATTCTGATGAAAATCATTTAAAACACTTGAGAAATTTTTTTGATAGGTGCAGGAAATTTGGCATATCCATCAATCTGAATAAATCTTTATTTGTTGTAAAGGAAGGGAAATTACTAGGGCATATAATCTCCAAGGAGGGAGTTATAATTGACCCAAAGAGAGTTTCAACTATTGAGGCCCTATCTCTACCAAGGAATAAGAAAGTGATACAAGCCTTCCTTGGAAATATTAATTTTCTCAGAAGGTTCATCCTTAATTATGCAGATATAGTTAAGGATATAACTGATATGCTAAAGAAAAACAATGAAGTGAAATGGACAGTTTCTGCTAGATATGCTTTTGATCAAATCAAAAAGGCTATATTTGAGGCTCCTACATTAGCCAGTCCTGATTATTCTTCACCTTTTACCATTTTTTCTTTTGCATCTGAGACAATCTTAGCTGTTGTACTTTTATAGAAGAACACAAATGGTGATGACCAACCTATAGCCTTATTTTCCAAAGTTATGAGGGATGTTGAACTTAGGTATGATATTATTGAAAAACAAGCTTATGCCTTAATCCAATCCCTCAAAGCCTTTAGAACCTATGTCCTACATTCACACATTACAGCTTACGTCCCTAATCATGTTGTTAAAACTCTTTTGACCCAGCCTGATACTGATGGAAGAAGAGGGAGATGGATTGCTAAAATCCTTGAATTTGACCTTGAAATTAAGACCACAAAGCTAGTAAAGGGCCAAGGCCTAGAAAAATTGTTAGCTGAATCCAATTGCAAAGTCTTAGGGATAAATCTTGTTTATGAAATTTCATCTGGGGAGAATCCATAAGGACCTTCCTCAATTTCATCTGGGGAGAATCCACAAGAACCTTCCTCAATTTCATCACGAGAGAATCCACAAGAACCTTCCTCAATTTCACTTAGGGAGAATCCACAAGAACCTCCTCCTCTTATAGAAGGGGAGAATCCAAAAGAACCTCTTTCTTAAGAACAAGCCATTATTTTTCACATAGATCAGAAACATCTACTCTCTAATTGGTACTCTGATATTGTACAGTTTCTTAGGGATTTTCAATGTCCAATTGATCTTGACTTAAAGCAGTGCAAAGCCCTGAAGCTTAAAGCAGTAAAATACTGCATTATCAATGCTAATCTATACTGGAAAGACCCTCTTGATATCCTTCTTCTTTGTTTAACTAAAAATGGAACAGAGGGAATTATAGATCAGTTCCATGCAGGGTTTTGTGGTGGACACTATGCCTGGAGAGCAACAGCCTACAAAATTTTAAAAGCAGGTTTCTACTGGCCCATACTTTTTAAAGAAGTTGGAGCAAGAGTAAGAAGTTGCATACCATGCCAATTATTTGCACGGAAACAAAAACTGTCAGCACTTCCTTTAGTTCCAGTATTGGTTCATGCTCCTTTTCTACAATGGGGGTTGGACTTTATATGGGAAATGCATCCATAATCAAGTAATCAACACAGATGGATTTTAACTACTACAGACTATTTTACCAAGTGGGTAGAAGCCATACCCATTAAAAATGAAACTGATACTATTGTGATTGAATTCCTTGATGAAAATATCCTATCAAGATTTGGATGTCCTCAACAGATTGTTACAGATAATGCAGCAGCTTTCAGCAGTGTTAAAATGATTGAGTTCTGTCAAAAGTATTCAATCCTATTACACCATTATACACCATACTATCCACGGGGTAATGAGCTAGTAGACTCCTCCAACAAGATCTTAGTTAAGGTCATTACGAAGACTCTTGAAGACCACAAAAAGAGTTGGGATAGCAACCTAACCCGTGCAATTTGGGTAAATAGAGTTTCTCCTTTCCAATTAGTTTATGGTAAGGAAGCAGTTTTTCCCACTCGTTTAGCTTTACCTATTATGAGTTTCCTTCATGAATCTTATGAAGAAAAAGATGATTTCTCAAGAAGGATTAATCAAATCATTGAGATGAACTAAGACAGGGATGAAATTCAGTACAAGCTTAGGAAATACCTATATAAGATGAAGGAATTATTTGACAGAAAGTCTAGAGAAAGAAATTTCAAGAGAGGTGACCTAGTGCTTAGATGGGACACAAGGAGGGAAGATAAAGGCAAGCATGAAAACTTTGACAACCTCTGGTTTGGTCCATTTAACATTGCAAAAGTCAAAGGGAACAATACATTCATCCTATAGAATTTGGAAGGAGAGTATTCCTCATTGCTAGTCAATGGGAGATACTTGAAACATTACATTCAGTATTAATTTTTCATCGATTCATTCATCATCTATAAATATCGAGATAATTCATTTTATTTTTGAAAAAATTGCAAGTGAGTATCTATTTCAGCAAAGACTCCATAGCCCAAGGATAAGGCACTTGGACCTTCTTTGTCTCTGCATCCCACAAGGGGAAGCAGTCCCCAACTGGAGCCAATGTTCTAACATAATTTGGTTTTGATAAGTTAGCAAGTTAGGATATAAATGCAAAAGAAAGAAAAGTTAAAATTTTAGGACAATTTAATGTTTTATAGGTATCCATTTCAATAAAATGATAGGAGTTGGCTGCCCTAAATAAAGAAGGCAAAATAAAATAAAATGCTAGGGAAGCAAAAAGAAAGAAAAGGCTTCATTTTCATACAAAAAGTAAGTGCAATGGCTGCTAGTCCAAATGCGCCACCTCAATAAAATGTCAAATCAGGTTAATATATGATTAATTCTTTAAATCAGGATTAATTATTTGTTATAAACTTTGGAATTTCAATTATAATATGACGTGCAAGTTTAATTTGACCCAAATCAATAAATGACAAAAAGTCTTGTCAGTTTCAAATAACAAAGGCGCATGATCTGATGGTTGATCTACTCCCCACTCAGATCAATGGTGGGGATAGATTTCGCACCCCCCTCCAATTTTTCACGTTAACGTGATGGGGGGGTGGCATGGGGGGGGTCTACAAAGCAATTTCCATGGCGAGCTCCCCAACCTTCCATGTTGCCCTCACATCTCTCCACACCCCCCCCCCCCCGCCTGCGTGCAAAACCACAAACAACTCCCTCCGCCCCCCCCACAAACCACCCATGGTTTTCTCTGCTAATGGCTTTTTCACCCTGCTAAAAAGTCATTATCCCTCCACCACTCCCAAGCTGACACCTCACCTATCTGTTGCTTATTCCTCCCATCTGTTACTTATTTACACGCCTATCCCCCCGTTTGGTATACTTGTTGTATCTATTCATCATAGTCCCTCTCCTTTGCATTTAAAGCCGCTACGGTTATTAACAAAACCATTACCCCTTCCCGCAGCTTATAAATAAAACGAAACTGGCCTCATTGTCACTTTCTTTTGATTATTCTCCATTGTTTGTAGGTATATGGTGATTGCAGAACTTCTGGTATTTTGCTCAGACTGTCACTTATTACCATATTTCTTCATGTCTGCCACCATGGCCCCAAAAGAAAAATCCAAGAAGCAAACCGCAGAGGATAGTATTGTCACCTCGACCCATCTTGACCTTGACCATATTCCAATTGTTGATTCACTATTCAAAGTTGCAAAGGCCAAGTTTCAGTTTGATTTTTATGAACTATGCTTATGGCTTAAACATAATTATTTGGATCAGCAAGATCCGATTAGGTTTTGGGAGTCCCTGTTACGTTTTTACAGTTTCCCAAAGACACATGAATTCCCTGACCTTATTTCCTGGTGTCAAGCCAAGTATGACCCTGTGAAAAGAGCAGTCATGGCTCAAAATGGAGACATTTTGATAACTATCTCTACTCAAATTATAAATGAAATGCTCTTAGTTCCTCAAATGGACTCCTTGACTCAATTTTCACCAGCAACACTTATGGATCTGTACCATAAGTTAACTTTCCCATGGAGAGCCCAAATATTTGAAATCTTTTTACGTGAGGATGTATAATTGCCCAAATGTAATCCACCTTATTCATCTGCCATGTTTCCTTAAGCCTCTAGACATTTCATTTCCTTACTTTCATATCTATTAGGATACCTTGATGATCAATCTGTTGATGAGGTCATCCTTGGTTTCTTATCCATTTTCATTAAAAACCAACAACCAACATTCATGTATAACTACAACCAACATTCATGTATGAACTTCACTGTGCAAGGAGTGATCAATTACAACTCTGTAATTGTCCACATGATTCTTTTTCAACATGGTGATCTATTACCAATCAAACTCAGCAAGTAGGATGAATAAGGAGTGAATCAATCTGTGATTCACTGGACAGAAACGGTCAGGGCAGCTTCTACCACATCATCGTTTGCAAAATTTGTGGATGCATTTATACATCCAATGGTAAATCTCCTTAACATCCAGATAGAGCCCAGAATTGGGAATGAAATTAAAAGGATCCTACACCTAAGTGAACAAACCAAAACTGGTGACTAGTATTTATACCAGAACTACACTGAGATAAGAATATATGGTTGTGAACTTGCATGATACAAGCTGCCTAAATATGTTCCTTTGAGAATATTTTCTCTAGAATATATTCGGTAGATGACTCACATGGATGAGCTAAATTTTGTGTCAGATAAAAGAAAGTCTTAGTTCAAGCTCAAAGGACAAATTGGGTCATTTATTTGCAACACCAAATAAGTTGGTGTTGAGGCAGATGCATTATTGAATAAGATGAATTTCCAGCCTAGTTTCACCTAGTCCTATGATCCTTTTGGAATCATTTCCACCATAAGGGTAAGTCTCAAGATGGCTCCTTATAACCATACTCCAAGTCCAGAAATTGAAAAGTTTATGAATCAATAAATATGGATTGATGGGACTCTTCAAGAGGCAGATAAGTAAGTTTGGTCTACTCCCACTGACCAGACTCTAGTTGCTCAAAGCAAGCAACAGAAGAGGCTAAGAGAGGAAACTTCATCCACTAAAGATGTGTTGAAAGGATTCATTTTTCAGCAAAATAAGCCTAAATCTAATTTGATCATATCAGCAGAAGAGATTCCACCAGTGATCATTGATCGATCCAGAGGTATCTACATCAACAGGAGTTAGTACATCAACCACTCCTCCCACAGTTAGTTCTTCAACTACTCTTCCTACAACTTCACCTTCTAGAGAGCCTCTAGAAATTATTCAATCAACAAGAACCAACACTTTGGATTATTCAAACATATTTTCAAGATACCTAGAAATTAAGCAGGAAAAATAAGACTTTATAGTCCAATGTGTATAGTCAATTCTGGAAGCAAACTTCCACTTCCCAACATAGGCTCCTTTCTGCTTTTGACAGTGAGAAGGGTAGAATGCAAATGGCTTTCTTACAAGCCTAGATTCCATTTCCTAAATCACCATCCGATTACAAGAAGACTGTGTTTTCATTTGACACTAGTCAAATCCATCCAATTGACCAGATGGACATGCATAGACAAACTGGTGAGATGTTGTTTTCTACTATGACAACCACAACCATGTCTCTTTCTAAACTCGGGACTGCTCTATCAAATGTTCAATCCCAACTTAAGTTAGAAAAGATCTCCTTTCTAGCTAAAGACAATAGAATAAAATAACTAGAGGATTTTGTGATTAAGAGGGATACGATCCCAAGGATGTAAAATCTACATAACTACTTCTTAAGAAGAAATATGCAATATATCAAGGCCAAATAATATATCGAGTCCAAAGAATGAATACTAACTCAATGACACAACCATGTGGGAATGACATATATGCACATGGGACATGGGTTAGACTATCTCTACAATGTGTGATTTCCCCTACAAAATTGATGGCCCTTCTAAACCATGAGTCTAAGCTAGATCCAACAAAAGCCCCATGATCCTATATAGGGCAAAATAATAGGGACTTACCCCAAAAGACCCACCATGACCAACTATAATAGGTCAAGGATACCAAAATATATGGCCTCCACATGGGTTATAGGGATTTTGACTTGAATTCTTTAGGTTTTCAATGGTGCTTCCAAAAATGAAAGGGCACATATGTACACCTTTTGAAATGAGGAGTAACACTTGGCTCCAACTGTAGGTTACGTGCTCCACCTAGTAGGATGTGAGAACTCAAGAATCTTCCACTTGTAACTCATAAAATAGTCTCACAAAAATGGATGTAAAATATTGGGATGGATTAATATATGAAGTCTTATCCCTTCCTAGAGATGGAAATAAATCAAAATATAAAGTACTTAAGACAATTTAAATGTATACTAATATAATAAATATAAATAACATCACATCAATGAAATCAAATCAAATGATCAGAACTTGAAACTAACCAAACAAGTAAATTACAATAAATGAAAAGAACATCTAATCTAAACCAATGCTCATGATACAAATATTATTTATCCTATCCTACTATAATATAATAAAAGTGAAATATGTTAGATGAAATCATATAACGAATGAAACCAACAATTAAATTTATGATTACCATGGAATTTACCTCTATGTTTTATTTCCAACCAAAATAGTAACACATAAAACCTACAAAAGGCAGATGTTGAAACCATTTCCATGGCTTATATAGCTCCTACAGTGGGGTAACCATCATGTAGAAGATACTCGAAGAAGTGGTAAGGTGCATTTGTCTTACTACAAGCTTCTTTGATCCATAGATCAATAGGGCTAACATAATTATCTTCCCCGTTGCAAGGAAAAGACCACTCATCAATGTTATTCATTGTATATTTGTAAGCAAGGGATATCTTGATGGAGACACTTACTATAATGTACACAAATATTTTCATCCCCCCCTAGCCCCCCTTAATCACATATAGACACAAATGATGAGAAAATTCATGAAAAATGAAAATATATTAGAAACCACAACTTTTAGTTAGTTACTTTGGCAAGGAAAGCCAAGATCTCATGAAATGTATTTGAAGATGAATGTGATGCTACATGCCCACTATTATAAATTTCATGTCCTTCTTGTCAAATGGATTTTCATACACCTAAGAACAACATGCCAAAGATATCCATTTATGCTATATTCTAGATGTAGAAATCCCCTTTATGTACCTATTCCAATATGAGTTGGCATGGATTCTCATAATCCATAGAACAACTTAGTTGATCATGAGGCCAAAACTCAATGATCTGATATCCATTAGCTTTTGTGTAATATATAGGATCATCAGTGAAGAAATAATAGCTCAAATCCCATTTACATCTATCAACATTAAGGAATGCATAAATAGATTTAAGCTCTTGATAACCCCCATCATCTTTAAGAGTATGCTTGTTTACCAAATCCTTTACTTCCAAATCACTAGGACTCATGTGTCATGAAGATCAATTGCTTTGAAAGGAGTGTAGCCTATCAAACTTGTGCTTTAATATAGAGGAGAGAGGATGGGTTCTTGAATGATCCTTACATAAAGACTCTCCTCATACTCTTGTTCTTCAATTATTTCTTAAATGTTTCTATGAGAACAAGGAGATTTATCTTCATTTCCCTCTGCCTCGAAGTATTTGTCTTCTTTATCTATGCAAGTAGAGGTATCCTCTTTCAATTCAACCATTTTGTACTCCTCATGGAGTTAGGACTCTTCGCTATTGTTCTCCTCCTGGGGTGACACACTAAAATCTAATATCCCAAGGTATTTTATTTCAAGAAAACTTCAAAACCTTCAAGGTATTGGAACCATTCGTTTACTTGACATGGTTCTGGATGGGAATCTATCATACTTTCTTCATTTATTTCTTCATGTTTACCACTTATCTCATGCA
This sequence comes from Pinus taeda, assembly GCA_000404065.3. Taxonomy (NCBI): domain Eukaryota; kingdom Viridiplantae; phylum Streptophyta; class Pinopsida; order Pinales; family Pinaceae; genus Pinus; species Pinus taeda. The sequence goes on along the minus strand of APFE031672059.1, from coordinate 19,343 downwards.
TTTGTTTAGCCATTTTCTCTAGGTCATCCATTCATTCTCATCTTTGGGTTCATGCAATAATGGTTCAAAGGAGGGGGAAGAAGTTTGGGCCTCTTCGTGGAAATATTCTTCTAATTCACTAACTTCCCAAAATAGTGGTAAAGGGCCAAGTCCTTCTTCTAAAAAATTTTGTGCCATATATAGCTGTTCTATTTCTCAGATAAAGGGAATCCAACTTGATTAATCATAATTGCATCTTGCACAAAGCACTTCACAAAATTTCACAAAGGATGCAAACATATCTTTGCCAAGATATTTGTACCAAATCATTGCATATCCTTCCAAATATGTTGTGAAGTTACTCATCATGACATCTTTAGGGAGGAAGTAAATTTTCTTACAATACTTAATACATGTAGAAAGCTCAAATATACAATTGATTTCCCATATCCATGAAAACCATATATGTCATGTGATCCAAATTTATAATCACGGGGAAAAATCCTAATACATGAAATTAGCAATTGGATCATAAAACAATGTTATCTAAGGAAGCAACTCCATCTTTTTGTTAGTTGTAAAATTTGGAAAAGGGATAAAATGAAAATATAAGATGAAAATAACACAATGGAATCATCAATACATACCTCACTTTATTTCTTTCCTTAGAAAGTGGTTTCTTGTGTTGTACCTCTTTTAGATTTTGTTCAAGTCGAGTCACTAGGTGAGATACTGAAAGTTAACAATGATAATACCAATCTCACCAAGATAAAAACATAAATTAAATCTTACCAAGGTGATGTCATTGTTAAAATAAGGATAGATGGTCTTCTCCTCGGAAATGCATAAAAAAATGTTACTAATCAAATTAGTATGGTTTCCAAGGTCCTTGTAACCTGCTAATATTGGCACGCACAAGAAAGGGGCCCATTGTCACCTCAACCTAAGTCTCCATTCTTTAAGCCCAATTCTCTTCTAAAAGGTTATGGGAAGATTACCTTAAGATAAATTCACCGAATCAAGAATGATCAATGCCTTTATTTGGGGTCTCAAGTGAAGTAGAGGAGTTAATTATTTGATGTTATATTGGTTTAAGATTTGACATATGCAAAAAATGAAAGTATATCAGCAATATGATCACTAAAACATGAAGATATATACCACATGAATAACTCAAATGGGTGTACAATTAATATATTAACCAAATGTATGAGTGTTTCTTAGTTTATACCTTTGGTTAGAGGGATTCATCTGTTAGATTATTTGTTGACTTGTGACTACAAACTGAAAAAATTGCAGAAAACCATAGAAAACAACAACAACAACCCCTAAAACAACAACCCAATCGGGCCTAAACACTGTATAAGAAATATGAAAGGGTGGATAGGCTAGAAGATGAAATATTGATCACTTTTGACCACTCATGAGCCTAGAAACTGTTGTTTTTCAATTTAATTGTGCTTTGAATTATGTTACATTAAATTATCAATCCAGGTTTGTAAACTTACAAAGTGCACGACAAAATATATGCTAAGGTTGATTTTCTAATTCTATTAAATGAAAATTGTCATGAAAGGAAGTTTTAATCTATAAAGCAAGTAATTTGACATGAAATAAAATTAATCTATGAAAGAAAGTAAATCTTATCTATGAAATCGTGTAAACTTAATCTATAAAAGCATGAAAACTTAGTCTATGAAATCGTGGAATTTTAATCTATGAATGCATGTAAACTTAATTTATCAAAGTGAGTAAATTTAATCTATGAAAACTTGTAAATTTAATCTAGAAAGAATTCAAAATCCATTTTAGATCCAAGTGGATATTGGTTGCCACCTACCTATTCCACTTGGAACCCCAATACGGATTCCTTTCATTTTCCTTAATTGTAGCACAACTTTCTATTTTTGGCAGTCTTTCGGGTCCTAAACTTCCAAAGTTGTTCTCAGGTCCTAAAAAATGTTCTCTGGGAAAATAGAGAGACCAAAAAAGTGCCAAAATGTGTGTCACAAATTTTGTTTTATCCTCCTCATAGAGATCTCTGAAACAAGTTATTATGACCCTGGAATGGGGTCAGAAATCATTGGCACTTTGTCTCCTAGGGTTAGTGTTTCACACTTCTTCTTTATGATAAAAGGCCTCTGAGCCTCATTGTAACATATTTTAGAAGGCATGCAGCCACCACATCTCTTCTCAGAGATATCTACGATCGTCTGAGTTAGTTTATTTCCATTCTGCATGTAAACAATTTTTAAATATTTTGTTATTAATGAATAAAATATATGTTTTTATTGTAGCTCTGTGTTTCTATTTAAATATGTATTTCATTTCATTCCTACATAAATCCGGATCAATTTCTATGAAAACATATAAACTTTTTCTAGGAAAGCATGTAAACTTATTCTACAAAAGCATATAATATAATCTATGAATGCAATTAAAATCTAGTCTATGAAAACCATTGAAATGTAGTCTATGAACAAAGAAAAGAAAGAGTGGACATTCTTGGAGAAGGGGGGCCCTCCAATGCTTTAACAAGCACACTAGAATTTGAAAATTAGAATACCATCATATATGAAATGAAATAGGCTTGGATCAACATAGCTACAAAGATATCTCTTCAAGTATTCTGATTACAAATTCTAAAGTATTTCTCCCTTCCTCTTCTCTCAATGAGGGAAGCAATTCTATTTATGCATGATTGTCTTCGAGAAGAGGGTAACCAGCTAATAAATTCAAATCCACTTTTATCTCAAATAAGCACAATCGATTTGCTAAAATTAGGAGATCAGTATCTCTACAAATCCTCTCACAAATTTCTAATAGCTTTGATAGGAGACACTTATTGAAACTTTCATGATTCTTCTCCATGAAATGTGCTTAAATAAAGATCTCAAATCTTCAAGACTTTGAAGTGGAAATTCGAATCTGGGACTTAGTGGCCAAATACGACCTTGCTAGAATCTTCAAATATGCATACAAACATCATAAAACTCATTGAAATTTTAGTTATAAGTGAATAAATGTTATTTTTCTAATATTTAACTATAAATTCACTCAAAATACTAAAATAAATGTTTTGGAAAATAATGTCTAAACCCATATATGATCATGAAAATGGTATTAATGTAACGTTATGGAGTTGTGGAATATGGTAAATATTAAATGCAAATGAAAGAAAAGAGAATGAAAATATAACACTTTGGAGAGCCAACATTCCCCCCCAACTAAAGATGTTGCATGTCCTCATGCAACTTTGCATTAAATGTCATGGACTGTAATTTTTTGTTCATTTTGTTTAGCCTTTTCTGGAGTGAAAGATTAAGTCATTTTATGACTTTGAGATACTCTTCAAGATTTGCAAAGTTTTCTTCAATTATTTCCTTTTCTCAAGTGTTTACTATTGTTGAGAGTCTTCGTTCTCTTAAATATATCTAAGTGGCAGCTCTTGTGGTTGGTTCTTGTATGACAACCACAAGTATTGCAAGTGTTCGTTTTTGTATGGCAACACATTTCTTTTACTCTTTTCCTTGCTACAAAAAAGAATGCTTGAAAATGCATTCAAAATAAATACTTGTTCATATACATACCAAGATATCATTGCTCATAATATGAATCAAAACATATCCATGTTTGAATCAAAGAGAAACAACAGTCAATTAGGAGAAACGTGTTGATAAACAATATATAAGGTTATGGAATATGGAATTGAAAAATGGTAATGAATACAGCCCACCCTCCCCTCTCCCCCCTGAATGATGGTGTTTTTGTCTTTGGAAAATGGGGAAAGCAATGTCACATGGGAAATTTTCCAAATACATGTCTTTTAGCATTCAAGGAATTAATAATTAATGATTAGAAAAAAGCATACCTTCACCTACCTAAAAATTCAATAAGTTATTCATCTGAGAGATCTTGGCTTTTACTACTAGATCATGTGAAGTGAAGTGAAAGAATATGATTTGCTTCTTTTTCTCTTAGTTGTATGAATATAGGATGAAATCTAAAAAAAACCTTTGTGTCATCTTATTACTGGAACTAATGTTACTGTTGTTGAACTCTAAAACTGAATCTTGATTTATTGGAACATTATTGCAAGTTGTTGAAACCATATAGTCTTCATTTATATCTGCATCATGGCATAATTTTTATATATATGAATAAATTTGGTTGATGTCAAACATAGAAAGAAATTTTTGGATTATCGACCATTAATAAATATCGTTAACCAATGCGAGACTACTCACCATTAATGTCAATAAGATTCAAGACGCCCAAGTACATCTTACTAGGTACAAATAAATCATTTCTAGTCGAGTCACCTAAAAGATCCAACAAATAAGGACATTGATGTATTCCCATTGTTTATTGGCGAGAGAACTTTTCATTAAGACATGCAAGCCTCAAGGTACTAAAAATATCTCTAGCCTTGAACACATATAATGAGTTGAAGTCAATGGGTCAAAACTTGTTAAAAGGAGGGCCTTAATGAATCCCCCATAATCTAAAGCAAGTATAAAGTAATGATTTAGAAGACCCTAGATGAAGATTTGCACTATCAAATGCTTTATTTGGCAAAAAGAAGAGGGAAATGAGTTAACTCAGCCTTGAAAGTGAGATGAATGACTTGATTCATGGGTTAGGGGTGAATGTAAGTGAGGCATGAAAGTATGAAACTTGTAAATGGAAAATAATTTTGAAGTCATTATCTAGTAGTAGGAAGATGATGGAAATTTGGACTTCAACATGGATGAACTATAAGCTTAGAGGGAGGAACATCAATGAGTAGCAATGGCATGATGGATGAGATATGAAATGGAATGAAATTGACTTCTTCATGATTCCATTAGAACATGATTCTTCTGAAAATAATTTGATCTTTGAAAATCACTTGTGCATAGATTGATCTTTATTGATCATCCTAGAACCTAAAAAAAACTTAGCACTAATCTACAATAAAACATAAGACTATCGAAGGAGAGAAGTGATCAATATCTCTTCATTTTATATATATGCAAACATTTCACAAATATTGTTAATAAAACAAATCCAAGGAAGACAAATAAAAATGAAATGCACTTTTTACCTGTCGGGAAGTGATGTATCTTGGACTACCTGTCAATTTTTCGTTGATAAACTCTTCATTTGATATCTGATTTGAGTTATTAAAAACCCATGTTAAATCAAATTCATATTAGTATCATGTTTTAATGATCTTGATGGCATTTCGAAGTCAAATTGCTACAAAAAAAACGGACCATTTTTTGATTGACTCAAATGATAATGAAAATAACCCCATGAGGTAGATCTCGTCGATACCTTTCCAACAATGCTCAAATCATTTCAAACAGACATCGTATGATAAAGTTATGGTTGTCTAAAGTTTTAAAGAAATAGGGTAAATGTTGTGCACGATGCCATGTGGCAGCTGACAAAGCTCTTGACCAAGTTGTTGACTGGATGATGATTTAGACGATGATTGTACTACTAAGGTGACAGTTGAATTGCCAATGTTTATGTGGTAGATGAGTTGGCAATGTTAATGTGGCAGTTGACGAAGCCCTTGACCAGGTTGTTGACTGGATGATGATATGATAGTTGATTGGATGATGATTGTACTACTAAAGTGACAGTGAAGTTATCAATGTTTATGTCACAAATTGTCAAATGATGATGTGGTAGATGAATTGGCAATGTAAGGTGGAAAATTGTTGACATGGCAGTTGAGATAGCATCATACTAGCTACCACATGGTAACCACATTTTGAACAAAACTAAACTAAGATCACAATGAATGGCCTCCATGGGATTTAAACTCATTACCTCATGCAAGCCAACAAAGCCACTTACCATTATACCAAGCATGTAACTTATGATAGAAAATGTGAAATATTTTATTTAAATTTTAAAAGTATGTATTTTCGTTTTTTTTTTTTTAAATAACAACTGAAATTGAATACAAATTTTCGTCCAACTATCTAATCAGCATCATTATCTTCTTCTTCTTGAACTATCATTAAATCTCCCCACATAGTTAATAGTCAAATGTTAAAAAAAAAAACAAACAAATCACCCCCAAAAAAAATAGAATTTTGAGGGAGCAATACGGAAACCACCAGTTTTTTTTTCAACCCTCGATTTAGTTTGTTCTTATGCCATGAGGTTGTTACATGCGTCGCTTGTTATATTTTTTCTGGCCCTTATTTTAATTTTATTTTATTCTATTATTTAATAGTTCTTTTTACCTGGGGCTTTAACCAACGTAGATTTAAGCATATGGTTTTTATTTGTTTTAAATATATTTATGTTTTTTTTAATGTTTTGTTTATTTATTTATTTAGTTTAGTGTTTATTTTTATTTTTTATTTTTAATGTTTCTTTCTATTTATATATAGATATATAATTTAATAATAAAATAAATAATTTATTTTAGAAATTAAAAAAATCTAATTAGTTGGTTTTTTTTCTTAAATTATAAAATAATTATTTTATAATTCAAATTGCAAACCATTTTTTATATATAATAATTAATCAGGAAATTTTCTTAGTGATTTTGAGACAAATTTATTTGAAAGTTGGAGATCAAAATTTAAGCATTTTTTTAGAATCAATAGTAAATTTAGATCTCCTAGTCATTTTTTTTTCAGAGCTTAAACATCTATGAATTTTATTACAAAGTAGATATTACAAAGTTAATTTATCTCTGATTTACCTTTCTAATCTTCCAAGTTGCAATAAGGCACGACGAGAGAGCATACTTAGGAATTTTGGCAATTCTTTATACATTTGAAATCTGAAATTTAAAAAACATAGTAAGAAAAATGTTGCTCAGAATTCAAATTATTAGCTCCCAAAACTCTATTTGTTCTCCTCCTCCATAAACATCCATTTTCTTGGAGATCTTAATTGTCAATGGTTAGTGAATAAGATGGTTCTTACTACACCACCAAATGAAATTTTCCAAGAAATGAATGAAATCAAACGTCAAAACAAAAACTCAAAAACATTGCCAAGCTTGGTTTTATTTATTTATTCTATCCCACTCTATTTTTAAAAAGAAAAGATTTTGTCAAGTGTAGGAGTGTTTCCAATGAAGCCATTTACGGATCAAAATCTCCATTGTGCTTATATCCAACTTTATCAAATATACCTCAATGTCCATGAGAATATGAGAGACCAACAATAAATTTGGTTTTGTTGAAGAATAGAGGAATGTTGTGGCCTAGTCATTATTTGAAACCAATCTTAATGTAGTCCTTTCTCCCCAAGAAATGATTGAACATCATTTGGTTGACCTATATCTCCTACCCATAAATCGATTAGTACCAAAACTCTTAAAAGGAATGATAGAAAACTTGAATATTAAACTAATTACAGAATTGAAAAACACATGTTGTCATTGCGATCAACACCCTCGAATTTTTTTCTCACACTTGAATTTTAGAGCATATTGAGGATCTTACAATCTTTCATCTTATGGTTACTCCATGGTCGTTTGATGCTTCGTAAAGCGTTTAAGTCTTTTTCCTAGTTTTAATTTGTCAAGTCACTTGCACACACATGCTCAATCTTCAATGAGTTCATGAGAACACTTCTTTTATGCAAGCTTGGACAAGAATAACACCATCCATCAAAATAGTTCACGTGTGATGTTCAAATCATGTCGATAGTTAGTGCAAGATTTTATTGACAGTCCCCCTCAATTTGTTGCATTTGTACTTCTATTTTGGTGAGTTTTCTCAATTGTTGTCTTTTGTACATTTTTGTTTTCACATTCATGGTTGTCTTTTTGACTTGCTTTACTTTAATAAGTGATGTTTTCATGTTATCTTTACGCTGGCATGTTTCAATTTTAAGGTCATTGACATTTTGCAAGTGTCATCTTTTGAAAAGTATAACTAGGTTCGATCTTCATAATGACACGTGTAATCATGTAATTAATGTAAAGAAGAAAAAAAAATTGTAATGCTTAAGTCATGGGCTTCATGCTAGGGGAATTTTATTTTTAGTTAAGGCTCCCATTGTGAGCCTTTAGGATTAGTCATAATGTCATAAAGTCTATAAAGTCAATGTCAAAGATGAAAGACCCGCTTGGGCATGTAATTTATTATAAAAGAAAAAATTGCGAACCATCCAAGACCATGTCACAAGGTCACCTTGAAGTCGGCCTTAAGATAATTCTATAAAGGCATGTCGTCCTTGTCACTTAGAGATGTCGGCTCTTTTTTAGGAGTAAGCCACTATATATAGGCTTATCGACCTTCATTTGTAGACATATTTTTGGTCAAGGATAAGAAGGCAGAAAGAAGTGTGAAATTCATGAAGAAGGAAGTATATAACCAAGTGAAGGGAGAAGGAACATAATCAAGGATATTTTCATATCTGTTTTGGGTTGATCCACTCCACATGTGTGAGGAATAGGTGATGTCCATTGTAGAAGAAGTCGAGGTATGACTGTCAAACTTGAAGGTCGGATCAAGGTAAAAGATAAGGTGGATCTCAACCCGAGTTGCCAAAGAACAAGTATCCATCTAGAGCGAAGACAAATCAAGGTTCAAAGTTTGTCAACCACACATGCTAGGGTTTCTGAAGTAGGGATAAAAGTTGCAGATCTGAAACAAGGGACCGAAATGTCAAACCAGGAAGTAACTCCTCAAAGCAAAATTGATTCGTATATTATTCCTTCACATTGGTCTTCAATATATACATGAGGGAGAGACTATTCACTTCATCTCCCAATGACTGTTCATATTACTTATTATTTATTTACAATATATTCACCCAATCCTGATGATTAGGTGTCAACATTCCCCCCTTAATCTAAAGGGATGTTGGTGAGTTCAAGCATCATTCTAAATCGTTCAAGCTTTTCTCTTCCAAGCGCTTTGGTGAAGATGTCTACAATTTGCTCATTAGTGGAACAATGATGGAGATGGATTGTTTTGGCCTCAACATGATGTTGAATCAGATGATATTTAG